>JAPXFQ010002123.1:0-122101 GCA_028564705.1 Apricaphanius iberus | reverse complement strand
ACCAGTAGAACCCTGATGTTTAACCAGTAGAACCCTGATATTTAACCAGTAGAACCCTGATGTTTAACCAGTAGAACCCTGATGTTTCACCAGTAGAACCCTGATATTTAACCAGTAGAACCCTGATGTTTCACCAGTAGAACCCTGATATTTAACCAGTAGAACCCTGATGTTTCACCAGTAGAACCCTGATGTTTCACCAGTAGAACCCTGATGTTTAACCAGTAGAACCCTGATGTTTAACCAGTAGAACCCTGATGTTTCACCAGTAGAACCCTGATGTTTAACCAGTAGAACCCTGATGTTTAACCAGTAGAACCCTGATGTTTAACCAGTAGAACCCTGATGTTTAACCAGTAGAACCCTGAATCATAGTAAACCCTGATGTTCACCAGTAGAACTGATATTTACCAGTAGAACCCTGATGTTTCACCAGTAGAACCCTGATGTTTAACCAGTAGAACCCTGATGTTTAACCAGTAGAACCCTGATGTTTCACCAGTAGAACCCTGATGTTTCACCAGTAGAACCCTGATGTTTAACCAGTAGAACCCTGATGTTTAACCAGTAGAACCCTGATGTTTAACCAGTAGAACCCTGATGTTTAACCAGTAGAACCCTGATGTTTAACCAGTAGAACCCTGATGTTTAACCAGTAGAACCCTGATGTTTAACCAGTAGAACCCTGATGTTTAACCAGTAGAACCCTGATGTTTAACCAGTAGAACCCTGATGTTTAACCAGTAGAACCCTGATGTTTCACCAGTAGAACCCTGATATTTAACCAGTAGAACCCTGATGTTTCACCAGTAGAACCCTGATATTTAACCAGTAACCCACACAAACACAGAACCCTGATGTTTCACCAGTAGAACCCTATGTTTAACCAGTAGAACCTGATATTTAACCAGTAGAACCCTGATGTTAACCAGTAGAACCCTATGTTTAACCAGTAGAACCCTATGTTTAACCAGTAGAACCTGATGTTTCACCAGTAGAACCCTGATGTTTAACAGTAGAACCCTGATGTTTAACCAGTAGAACCCTATGTTTAACCAGTAGAACCCTGATGTTTCACCATAGAACCCTGATTTTAACCAGTAGAACCCTGATGTTTCACCAGTAGAACCCTGATGTTTAACCAGTAGAACCCTGATGTTTCACCAGTAGAACCCTGATGTTTAACCAGTAGAACCCTGATGTTTCACCAGTAGAACCCTGATGTTTAACCAGTAGAACCCTGATGTTTAACCAGTAGAACCCTGATGTTTAACCAGTAGAACCCTGATATTTAACCAGTAGAACCCTGATGTTTAACAAGTAGAACCCTGATGTTTCACCAGTAGAACCCTGATATTTAACCAGTAGAACCCTGATGTTTCACCAGTAGAACCCTGATATTTAACCAGTAGAACCCTGATGTTTAACCAGTAGAACCCTGATGTTTCACCAGTAGAACCCGATGTTTCACCAGAACCCTGATATTAACCAGTAGAACCCTGATGTTTAACCAGTAGAACCCTGATGTTTAACCAGTAGAACCCTGATATTTAACCAGTAGAACCCGATTTTACCATATAACAAGTAGAACCCTGACGTTTCACCAGTAGAACCCTGATATTTAACCAGTAGAACCCTGATGTTTCACCAGTAGAACCCTGATGTTTCACCAGTAGAACCTGATATTTAACCAGTAGAACCCTGATGTTTAACAAGTAGAACCCTGACGTTTAACCAGTAGAACCCTGATGTTTAACAAGTAGAACCCTGACGTTTAACAAGTAGAACCCTGATGTTTCACCAGTAGAACCCTGACGTTTAACAAGTAGAACCCTGACGTTTCACCAGTAGAACCCTGATATTTAACCAGTAGGACCCTGATGTTTAACCAGTAGAACCCTGACGTTTCACCAGTAGAACCCTGATGTTTCACCAGTAGAACACTGATATTTAACCAGTAGAACCCTGATGTTTAACCAGTAGAACCCTGATGTTTAACAAGTAGAACCCTGACGTTTCACCAGTAGAACCCTGATATTTAACAAGTAGAACCCTGATGTTTCACCAGTAGAACCCGTTAACCAGTAGAACCCTATGTTAACAAGTAGAACCCGACTTGTTTAACAGTAGAACCTGACGTTTCACCAGTAGAACCCTGATATTTAACCAGTAGAACCCTGATGTTTAACCAGTAGAACCTGACGTTTCACCAGTAGAACCCTGATGTTTCACCAGTAGAACCCTGATGTTTAACCAGTAGAACCCTGATGTTTAACCAGTAGAACCCTGATGTTTAACAAGTAGAACCCTGATGTTTCACCAGTAGAACCCTGATATTTAACCAGTAGAACCCTGATGTTTCACCAGTAGAACCCTGATGTTTAACCAGTAGAACCCTGATGTTTAACAAGTAGAACCCTGACGTTTCACCAGTAGAACCCTGATGTTTAACCAGTAGAACCCTGATGTTTAACCAGTAGAACCCTGATGTTTCACCAGTAGAACCTGATATTTAACCAGTAGAACCCTGATGTTTCACCAGTAGAACCCTGATGTTTAACCAGTAGAACCCTGATGTTTAACCAGTAGAACCCTGATGTTTCACCAGTAGAACCCTGATGTTTCACCAGTAGAACCTGATATTTAACCAGTAGAACCCTGATGTTTAACAAGTAGAACCCTGACGTTTAACCAGTAGAACCCTGATGTTTAACCAGTAGAACAACCAGTAAACCCTGATTTAACCAGAAACCGATGTTTAACCAGTAGAACCCTGATGTTACAGTAGAACCCTGAGTTACCAGAACCTGATATTTAACCAGTAGAACCCTGATGTTTAACAAGTAGAACCCTGATGTTTAACCAGTAGAACCCTGATGTTTAACAAGTAGAACCCTGACGTTTAACAAGTAGAACCCTGATGTTTCACCAGTAGAACCCTGATATTTAACCAGTAGGACCCTGATGTTTAACCAGTAGAACCCTGATGTTTAACCAGTAGAACCCTGATGTTTCACTAGTAGAATCCTGATGTTTCACCAGTAGAACCCTGATGTTTCACCAGTAGAACCCTGATGTTTAACCAGTAGAACCCTGATGTTTAACCAGTAGAACCCTGATGTTTAACAAGTAGAACCCTGACGTTTCACCAGTAGAACCCTGATATTTAACCAGTAGAACCCTGATGTTTAACCAGTAGAACCCTGATGTTTAACCAGTAGAACCCTGATGGTAGAACCCTGATGTTTCACCAGTAGAAACCTGATATTTAACCAGTAGAACCCTGATGTTTAACAAGTAGAACCCTGACGTTTAACCAGTAGAACCCTGACGTTTCACCAGTAGAACCCTGATGTTTAACCAGTAGAACCCTGATGTTTAACTAGTAGAACCCTGATGTTTAACTAGTAGAACCCTGATGTTTCACCAGTAGAACCCTGATATTTAACCAGTAGAACCCTGATGTTTAACCAGTAGAACCCTGATGTTTAACAAGTAGAACCCTGACGTTTCACCAGTAGAACCCTGATATTTAACCAGTAGAACCCTGATGTTTAACCAGTAGAACCCTGATGTTTAACCAGTAGAACCCTGATGTTTAACAAGTAGAACCCTGATGTTTCACTAGTAGAACCCTGATGTTTCACCAGTAGAACCCTGATGTTTCACTAGTAGAACCCTGATGTTTCACCAGTAGAACCCTGATGTTTCACCAGTAGAACCCTGATGTTTAACCAGTAGAACCCTGATGTTTAACAAGTAGAACCCTGACGTTTCACCAGTAGAACCCTGACGTTTCACCAGTAGAACCCTGACGTTTAACCAGTAGAACCCTGACGTTTAACCAGTAGAACCCTGACGTTTAACCAGTAGAACCCTGATGTTTAACCAGTAGAACCCTGACGTTTCACCAGTAGAACCCTGACGTTTCACCAGTAGAACCCTGATGTTTAACCAGTAGAACCCTGATATTTCACCAGTAGAACCCTGATATTTAACCAACATCATCAGACTGATAAATCAAACATGTCCGCCTACATATTCTGTCATATTTAATATAAACAAATATAAACAGCCTGTTTTATTCTGACCCGGTTTCTAATCAGAAACATTCTGATGATGGGATGTTAAAACTTTATTGTTATTATTTCATAAATATGTCTCCTGTCGTTTCCTCCATTATATTTGGTCTCCATAGCAACGGTACAGGTAGCCTGGAGCAGAAATTGTGCTGGTTCTGCGAGGTGATCGGGCCTCAGGTAACCGTGGAAACGGGTTTAAGATTACAAGGAAGAGGTGAACAGAGACATCTTTATCTGATGGGACATTAAGGGACATTAGCTAATCATTTAGAGAACGAAACTTGTTTTTTTAGAGATGAGATCATTTATTTATTCACACAATCCTACTAGAAACGTCCATTAGTGAAGCTCCACCAGTCTGTCCTTCATGTCCACCAGTCTGTCCACCAGTCTCCACAGCTGGAACACGATGGTTATATTCTATCTGAAATGTAAAACCGTCTCGTTGATGGAGCTCCTCACACTTCATCTGTCCCTCACTGTTACCTGGCTACATCCAGGTAGTGTCCACGTGTTTAGACTCTGTCCTGGTAAAGTCACATTGGTTCTGGTTATGTTGGAGTCTAAATGGAGCAGACTGGACACTGTGGGTCAATGAGCTGCGGACCTGCTGCTGGACGAGTTCTGGGCTGAACCACCAACAGATATCAGAACTTTATGAGCTCACAGTCAGAACCCAGAGACCCAGGATGGAAACGGTTCACAGAACCTGATAAATAATGAGTCCGGGCCGCTGCTGGTTCTGCTTCTGGTTTCACATCATAAAAATGATCACAACTCTGGGAACAAAGTAATATCTACCAGAACTACAGTCTGGTTCTGATTGTCTGCTAAGTTGATCACTAACTGACCAATCAGAGCAGCCCGGCCAACTGATGGTTCCTGCAGGGATCATCATCCTCATCATCAGGTCAGAGGTCATCGGTTTTATCAGGTGAGTAGTAATGTTTCAGCAGACTGACGTTTAGAAGATTCCAAATATGAAGCGTCCATCAGGTGGTTCCGTCTACCTGGACCTTGGAGCAGAATCAGGAAAACCAGGTGGAGAAAACCTTGTCCTGTAGCACTAATCAGGTGGGAAGAGGCCACGCCCACTATGTGGCTCTGATTTACACCTAAAGTCATTCACATCATAACAGGTAAGAATCCTGCTGGGACCGGTCCAGTCTGGTACCAGTTTGGGTCAGCACCAGGTATTTAAAGTCACCTGGCTCCAGGTGAGACAGTTTCATCCTATCAAAATTCACGTCAGTTTCAGCCAAATTGTAGCAGTCCTTCTTCCTGATTGGCCACCGCTCCTCTGCTGCTCATCTCTGATTGGTTCGAGGAGCGTTCTTTGGGCGGATCCTGAGTGAGAGTTCCCAGAGAGCTTCTTCAGCCAGGTGATCGCTGAAGTCATTAAAGAAGGACACGATGTCATCATCGCGCTGCAGGGAGTATCGCCTGGAAGGAGAGACGCTCTGAGTACGCAGATATAATACACAGAAATACTACACAGAAATAATACGCAGAAATACTACGCAGAAATAATACGCAGAAATACTACACAGAAATAATACGCAGAAATAATACGAGGAAATACTACACAGAAATAATACGCAGAAATAATACGCGGAAATACTACGCAGAAATAATACGCAGAAATACTACGTAGAAATACCACGCAGAAATAATATGCAGAAATACTACGTAGAAATAATACATAGAAATAATACACAGAAATACTACGCAGAAATAATACGAAGAAATAATACGCAGGATTAATACGAAGAAATACTACAAAGAAATACTACAAAGAAATACTACAAAGAAATAATATGCAGAAATACTACAAAGAAATAATACACAGAAATATTACACAGAAATAATACGCAGAAATAATACACAGAAATAATACGCAGAAATAATACGCAGATATACTACGCAGAAATACTACCTAGAAATAATACACAGAAATACTACATAGAAATAATACGCAGAAATACTACGCAGAAATAATATGCAGAAATACTACGTAGAAATAATACACAGAAATACTACGTAGAAATAATACACAGAAAACTACGCAGAAAATAATACACAGAAATACCACGTAGAAATACTACACAGAATAATATGCGGAAATAATATGCAGAAATTATACGCAGAAATACTACTCAGAAATACCACGTAGAAATAATACGCAGAAATAATACACAAAAATACTACACAGAAATAATATGCAGAAATACTACGCAGAAATACCACGTAGAAATAATACGCAGAAATAATACACAGAAATAATACGCAGAATTAATATGCAGAAATACTACGCAGAAATAATACGAAGAAATACTAAGCAGAAATAATACACAAAAAATACTAGCACATTAATATGCAGAAATAAAACGAAGAAATAATATGCAAAAATAGCAGAAATACTACCCAGAAATACCACGTAGAAATAATACGCAGAAATAATACACAAAAATACTACACAGAAATAATATGCAGAAATACTACGCAGAAATACCACGTAGAAATAATACGCAGAAATAATACACAAAAATACTACACAGAAATAATATGCAGAAATACTACGCAGAAATACCACGCAGAATTAATATGCAGAAATACTACGCAGAAATAATACGAAGAAATAAAACGCAGAAATACTACAAAGAAATACTACAAAGAAATAATACGCAGAAATACTATGCAGAAATACTACACAGAAATAATACTACGCAGAAATAATACGCAGAAATAATACGCAGAAATACTACACAGAAATAATACGCAGAAATAATACGAGGAAATACTACACAGAAATAATACGCAGAAATAATACGCGGAAATACTACGCAGAAATAATACGCAGAAATACTACGTAGAAATACCACGCAGAAATAATATGCAGAAATACTACGTAGAAATAATACATAGAAATAATACACAGAAATACTACGCAGAAATAATACGAAGAAATAATACGCAGGATTAATACGAAGAAATACTACAAAGAAATACTACAAAGAAATACTACAAAGAAATAATATGCAGAAATACTACAAAGAAATAATACACAGAAATATTACACAGAAATAATACGCAGAAATAATACACAGAAATAATACGCAGAAATAATACGCAGAAATATCACCCAGAAATAATATGCAGATATACTACGCAGAAATACTACCTAGAAATAATACACAGAAATACTACATAGAAATAATACGCAGAAATACTACGCAGAAATAATATGCAGAAATACTACGTAGAAATAATACACAGAAATACTACGTAGAAATAATACACAGAAATACTACGCAGAAATAATACACAGAAATACCACGTAGAAATACTACACAGAAATAATATGCGGAAATAATATGCAGAAATTATACGCAGAAATACTACTCAGAAATACCACGTAGAAATAATACGCAGAAATAATACACAAAAATACTACACAGAAATAATATGCAGAAATACTACGCAGAAATACCACGTAGAAATAATACACAGAAATAATACGCAGAATTAATATGCAGAAATACTACGCAGAAATAATACGAAGAAATACTAAGCAGAAATAATACACAGAAATACTATGCAGAATTAATATGCAGAAATAATACGAAGAAATAATACGAAGAAATAATATGCAGAAATTATACGCAGAAATACTACCCAGAAATATCACGTAGAAATAATACGCAGAAATAATACACAAAAATACTACACAGAAATAATATGCAGAAATACTACGCAGAAATACCACGTAGAAATAATACGCAGAAATAATACACAAAAATACTACACAGAAATAATATGCAGAAATACTACGCAGAAATACCACGTAGAAATAATACGCAGAATTAATATGCAGAAATACTACGCAGAAATAATACGAAGAAATAAAACGCAGAAATACTACAAAGAAATACTACGCAGAAATAATATGCAGAAATACTACGCAGAAATAATACGAAGAAATACTACGCAGAAATAAGACTTCCCTATAAATTTACTATAGACTGCCCTTTTTTGACCACTTATAGACTCTTTTTCAGACACCTGTGAACCACCTGCAGACCACCACCAGGACGTACTCACACTTTCTGGAAGCTCCTCAGAGTCTCCAGGATGTTGAACTGCTGCCAACATTTGGAAAAGTTGACCTTTGACCCCTTGGGTGTCTTC
The DNA here is from genome assembly GCA_028564705.1 of Apricaphanius iberus. Classification (NCBI taxonomy): domain Eukaryota; kingdom Metazoa; phylum Chordata; class Actinopteri; order Cyprinodontiformes; family Aphaniidae; genus Apricaphanius; species Apricaphanius iberus. The sequence goes on along the minus strand of JAPXFQ010002123.1, from coordinate 113,831 downwards.
AAGGTGTCAGGGTTTCCCAGGTGGACGAAGGTCAGGTCCTGTAGGATCAGCCCCCTGGTGGTAGTGTAGGTGGGACAGAGACAGGTATTAGAGCCCAGGTGAGGTGTTTGTTGTCCACCAGGTGTGTTCCTGAGGAGGACGGGGACCTACAGGTAAGGTATGCAGGGAGGCTCCACCTCAGCCAGCGCTGCTCTGTAGGCTCTGAAAGAGGAGGAGCTGTCGATCAGGGAACTGAACTCCTCCAGAGTCTGAAAACAAAGACAGGAAACCGTTGGTAGACCAGGTGAGACCAGGTGATACCAGGTGACACCAGGAGACCAAAGGCCACCTCAGACGTGCTTCTCTGCCAGTCCAGACGACGCAGGGGGGCGGAGTCCAGGGCGGACAGTATGGACAGGTAGGAGTTGAAGTTATTGAGCTTCCTCAGGTGCTGCAGAGACAGGAAGGTATCAGGATCAGGTAGGAAGTGAACCTGAGGAGGCGTCTTCATCGTCCTCATGCCTTACCTTCATCACTTTCAGGAACTTCAGGAAAAGCTTCTCTCTGTCCTGAGGTTTATCCTGGAGGATGATGACAGAGCGGACCCTAGACAGAGGTCAAGAGGTCAAACACTGACCCAGAGACATCTGAGGTCGGATCGGATCAGAACCAGAGACGGAACCAGGTCTGGATCGGAATCAGAGATGGAACCAGAGACGGAACCAGGTTTGGATCGGAACCAGAGACGGAACCAGAGACGGAACCAGGTCTGGATCGGAACCAGAGACGGACCCAGGTCTGGATCGGAACCAGAGACGGAACCAGAGACGGAACCAGGTCTGGATCGGAACCAGAGACGGACCCAGGTCTGGATCGGAACCAGAGACGGAACCAGGTCTGGATCGGAACCAGAGACGGAAGCAGAGACGGAACCAGAGACGGAACCAGGTCTGGATCGGAACCAGAGACGGAACCAGGTCTGGATCGGAACCAGAAACGGAACCAGGTCTGGATCGGAACCAGAGACGGAACCAGGTCTTGATCGGAACCAGAGACGGAACTAGAGACAGAAACAGGTCTGGATCGGAACCAGAAACGGAACCAGGTCTGGATCGGAACCAGAGACGGAACCAGGTCTGGATCGGAACCAGAGACAGAACTACAGACGGAACCAGGTCTGGATCGGAACCAGAAACGGAACCAGGTCTGGATCGGAACCAGAGACGGAACCAGGTCTTGATCGGAACCAGAGACAGAACTAGAGACGGAACCAGGTCTTGATCGGAACCAGAGACGGAAGTACAGACAGAACCAGGTCTGGATCGGAACCAGAAACGGAACCAGGTCTGGATCGGAACCAGAGACGGACCCAGGTCTGGATCGGAACCAGAAACGGAACCAGGTCTGGATCGGAACCAGAGACGGAACCAGGTCTTGATCGGAACCAGAGACAGAACTAGAGACGGAACCAGGTCTGGATCGGAACCAGAAACGGAACCAGGTCTGGATCGGAACCAGAGACGGAACTACAGACAGAACCAGGTCTGGATCGGAACCAGAAACGGAACCAGGTCTGGATCGGAACCAGAGACGGAACCAGGTCTGGATCGGAACCAGAAACGGAACCAGGTCTGGATCGGAACCAGAAACGGAACCAGGTCTGGATCGGAACCAGAGACGGAACCAGGTCTTGATCGGAACCAGAGACAGAACTACAGACGGAACCAGGTCTGGATCGGAACCAGAAACGGAACCAGGACTGGATCCGAACCAGAGACAGAACTACAGACGGAACCAGGTCTGGATCCGAACCAGAAACGGAACCAGGTCTGGATCGGAACCAGAAACGGAACCAGGACTGGATCCGAACCAGAGACAGAACTACAGACGGAACCAGGTCTGGATCGTGACGTTTTCTCACCAGAAGGAAACGTTGTTAAAGTGCTGAGTGAACTCAGTCAGGTGGGGACTCCTCTCCTCATTCTGCTCCTTGGACCACAGCAACACCTCAGGGAGCTGGACAGGTGAGACAGACAGGTGAGAGACAGACAGGTGAGACAAACAGGTGAGACCTACAGGTGAGAAACAGGCAGGTGGGGGACAGACAGGTGAGCACCTCTATCTTGCAGAAGAGGTCTGAGTCCAGCAAGGTGAGCTGTTCTGCTAAGTCCTGACTCCTGAAGTCCAGCAGAGTTCCTGGTCTATCAGGTGAGGACAAACAGGTGAGAAAGCAACCAATCACAGCACAGCACATGCCGTCCTCATTAACTCAAGTGGCAGAGGTTACCTGGCAGACACGCCCTTGGCTGCAAGAGGGCACAGTGACTGAGGGGAGCCAATCAGCTTCCACCTCTTCTCCATCTTGGACAGGATGTTGGAGTGCAGGAGGCGGGCCATGGCAAGCTCTCCACCAATCAGAAGACTGAACACCAGGTCTATCAGCAGCAACAGCAAATCAGATTCCAGCTCCACAGCACTGCAGCGTCATTCAGAGAGAGATGGTATGAGAAGAACAGAACCTGCTCCAGAACCACAGGTCCAGTTCCAAACATTCTAGATGCTGGACTGCCAGAACCCTGAAGCAGTCTCTATAGACCTGTTCTGGTTCTGACCCAATCTCAAAGGGCTTCATTCTGATCCAAATGGCTGTGGGTTCTGAGGTTTGGGTTGGACCCGAATGTCTCACCTGAGCCCGTTCACCACTCTGACCAGCAGCTGGAAGGTGTTCCGGGCCGCCGTCGGGCCTGCAGGGCTTCCTTCACTCAGGCTGCTGTATGTGTTGATGGTTAAGGAGTCAGAACCGAATTGGACCTTCGTTCTGACCCGCTTCAGCAGTCAGAATCGAACCGGACCTTGGTTCTGACCCGCTTCAGCAGTCAGAACCATACCGGACCTTGCTTCTGACCCGCTTAAGCAGTCAGAACCCACTTCAGACTTTGGTTCTGACCCGTTTCAGCAGTCAGAACCAACTCAGACCTTGATTCTGACCCGTTTCAGGAGTCAGAACCAACATGGACCTTGGTTCTGACCCACTTCAGCACCTGTACCAGGTGTTCTTTAAGGATATCGGCGCTGTAACTTGCTGATGATGTCACTGGGAGAGATGAAGCCCCGGTAGGTGCAGAGGAAGGCCTCCTGGTACTGGTTCGGTTCTGTAAAAACCCAAACAGAACCATCACACATTCTCAGGTGGGGCGTGTTCAGGTCTATTCGTGGACAGGTTGGCCCACCTGAACCTTACCTGACAGGTAATAACCAGACAACGTGTGATTGGTTCTTAACGTACCGCTGCTGCCGGGCTGTGTGGCCTGGACCAATAGGATCTCAGGAGATGCAGCCTTCACCTCTGGCCCCTCCTCCTCCTGAGGTGCACAGGTCAGTGTTAGAGTACAGGTGAGACGAACATGTGACCTGCGGATAGGGGCGGGGCCAAACCTCAGACTTCAAAATGATTTGTTGACGGATCTCATTGGGGTCAGCCAATAGGAGTTCCCGTTCTCCGTTCTCCTCACTGCTTCCCTGGGGGAACGCTGCCTCCTGGTGGCCGCCAACAAAACTGCAGGGCAGGCGAGGCCATGAGAATCTCTACAGGTGAGTGTGCACCATCATGTAGAGGTGTGTGTGTTCTACCTGTCCTCATTCTCCTCAAGTGTGTCGTCATCCTGAGAATGAAAAAATGAGTGAGTGAGAAAACCCAGAGAACGTTGGAAGAACCTCGCCCGAGCTTCTGCAGAACATCAGAGGAACGTGCAGAACCTGTAGAACCCCAACAACCAGGAAGGTGGATCTCCTCTGGAACCCAGAACCTCCTAATAGTCTCTGGTTCCTCTGAGGTTCTGATCAGAACTATGAAGTTCTGGACTCTTCCTCACCTGCTGTTTCTTCTTCGGTGGTAAAGCAGGGACAGAAAACTCCTCAGCAGAGGGGGCGGAGTCTGTGGTCAGGTGATCCAGCTGGTGGGCGGAGTCTTGATCTCGCTGTCTGACTTTATATTTCTGGTAGAACAAGACTGCAGACTGATCGCTGTAGGACGAACAGAACTGAAGGTACTGATGGACTGGAGACAGACGGGTAAGGGACAGAGAGAGACAGGTGAGGGACAGACAGGTGAGGGAACAGACAGGTGACGGAACAGACAGGTGAGGGACAGACAGAGAGACAGGTGAGGGACAGACAGGTGAGGGAACAGACAGAGAGACAGGTGAGGGACAGACAGGTGAGAGGACAGACAGGTGAGGGAACAGACAGGTGAGGGACAGACAGAGAGACAGGTGAGGGACAGACAGGTGAGGGAACAGACAGAGAGACAGGTGAGGGACAGACAGGTGAGGGAACAGACAGAGAGACAGGTGAGGGACAGACAAGTGAGGGAACAGACAGAGAGACAGGTGAGAGGACAGACAGGTTTATGAACGTCAGGATGTGAAGCTTGAACCAATCAGCAGCTCCGTTTCACTCACTGTGTCGTTTCTTTTCCGGGAGGGGAGGGGGCGACTTGCTGGGAGACAGGGGGGAGGGGACTTCAGGTTCTGGGACATCACCACCGGGGGCGGAGTTAGTGTCCACATGGGAGGAGTTAAACCCAAAGAAAGATGAAGGCTGAGAGCTGTTGAGACCTGTGGAGGGAGGACAGAAAGAGAGACGGGAGGAAGACACAGGTGAGAGATGAAGGTGAGACAGACAGCAGAGACAGACAGGTGTGTCCTCACCTGTGGTGCTGCGCCGCCTCTTCTCTGGCAGGGCGGGGGGGAGCGGGGGGAGCTTCTCAGAAGAGGACAGGTCGGTGTGGAGGAAGTCAAAGTCCGGATCATCTTCTAAGAACAGGACACACACAGAATCAGAACCGGGTCAGGTCCGTTCAATGTCAAGCCTTCAATACTCCTTTGTCTCCAGCAGGGGGCAGCAGTCACCGCACACAGGAAGTGGCAAGGAGGCAGTTGCAGGATGTGATGTCACACACACTCTTCATTTAAAAGCAGGAAGTGTGTGTGTGTGTGTTAGTTACCACAGGGCGAGGTGTTGGCCGCAGAATCTGCAGAAGAAGAAGAGAGTCGCTTCCAGCAGCCGTCATCCTGAAACACACACATTCTTGTTTTGCTGGAAGTGTGGACCTTTTTTGACTTCCATTCATTTTAGTGACTGCATCATGTCCTGATCATCATCATCATCACCACCATCATCATCGTCATCATCATCATCATCGTTCCTAAACCTATAACTTCACACCATCCCTCTAAAACAAACCGGCACTCATTGACATGCTGAGTCATCGTTGTGAGGTTGTGTCCGGATCATGCAGACTCAAACCACAGCAATTCCTCAGCAATCCCTCATACTGAGCAAGCATGTAGCGACAGTGGAGAGGAAAAACTCCCCTTTAACAGGAATAAACCTCCAGCAGAACCAGAACCTGTATCAGTACAAGTGGTCATCTGCACTGACCATGTGGGGGTCTGAGTGACTAATTTTAGCAATATTCCAGAGGTGAAAGAAAGAAATCCTAGAAACCTTTTTAATATGAGATTTAAATGTCATGTCTTGGTCAAAGATTACACCGAGGTTCTTTACATTATTACCAGAGGCCAAATTAATGCAATCCAGATGAAGTGATTGATTTAGCAGTTTCCTTTTTAAAGCTTCTGGTCCAAAGACAACAACTTCTGTCTGTCTGAATTTAAAAGTAGAAAATTCAGAGTCATCCAAGTTTTTATGTCTTCCAGACATGCTTGTAATCTACCTAACTGATTGGTTTCATCAGGTTTTATGGATAAATATAATTGTGTATCATCAGCATAACTGTTGAAATTCATTCCATGTTGTCTAATTATTTTACCAATTAGAAGCATATATATAGTAAAAAGAATCGGTCCAAGCACAGAACCCTGTGGTACTCCACAAGTAACCCTTGAGTGTGAAGAAGATTCATCATTAACATGAACAAACTGGAATCTGTTGGACAGATATGATCTAAACCAGCCTAGTGCTGTTCCCTTTATCCCTACAACATGTTTGAGCCTTTCTAAGAGAATATTATGATCGACTGTGTCAAAAGCAGCACTGAGATCTAACAAGACCAGAACCGTCACAAATCCATTATCTGAGGCCTTTAGAATATCATTAGTAACTTTTACCAGTACTGTTTCAGTGCTATGATCAGCTCTAAAACCTGACTGAAATTCCTCAAACAGGTTATTGCTGTTTAGATGCTCACATACTTGATTAGCAACTATTTTCTCAAGAATTTTGGATTAGAAAGGATGGTTAGATATAGGTCTGTAGTTAGCTAAATCATCTTGATCCAGAGAGGGTTTCTTAAGTAAAGGTTTAATTACAGCAACCTTAAATTCCTGAGGCACATATCCATTTATTAAAGATAGATTCATCATGTCTAGGATAGGGCCAGTAACCAGAGGGAACGATTCCTTAAATAATTTGGTTGGTATTGGGTCTAACATACAAGTTGAGGGTTTAGATGAAGCTAATATTTGTGATAATTCATAAAATTCAACAGAATCAAAAAGGTACAGACATAAACATGTTTCTACAGTTCTCTCTGATACCGCCTCAGTTACTGAGAGAGAGTTAGTCATGTTTGGGAGAATGCCAGTGATTTTATTTTTAATAGATTTTATTTTACTTATGAAGAATCCCATAAAGTCATCACTACTGAGAGAAGAAGAATAGTTGGCTCAACAGAGCTATGACTCTGTGTAAGTTTGGTAACTGTACTAAAAAGAAACCTAGGATTGTTTTTATTTACCTCTATTAATGATGATAAATATGCTGTTCTAGTTTGTCGAAGGGCGTTTTTATAAAGTGGTAACTATTTTTCCAGGTTAGACAGAAATCATTTAAGTGTGTAGAGCGCCATTTTCTCTCCAGTTTCCTAGTATATTCTGCTTTAAAGTACGTAACTCTGCACTAAACCAGGGAGCCAGCCTCCTATGGCTGATTACCTTCTTTTTTAAGGGGGCTACACTGTCTAGTGCCAAACGCAGTGAGGAAGTAATACTTTGAACCAGACCATCAATATCTGAAGGGTTAGAGTTGGAATTACTGCCATCCACTGTGGTATTCTGAGACACATACGGAAACAAGAATGGAACAGATTCTTTAAAACTTGTTACAGATTGTCTGATAAAGTTCTACTGTAATGAAATGTTCTTTCAGATTTGGGAACGTTGAGTAAAGTAAATTCAAAGGTTATCAAAAAATGGTCAGATAGGACTGGGTTATGTGGGAGGACTATTAGTTCATCACACTCAATGCAGTATGTCAGTACAATGTCTAAAGTGTGCCGACCAGAGTGTGTGGGTCCCTTCACTTTCTGAGTAAAGCCAATTGAGTCTAAGATAATATTAAAGGCTGCAGTTAAGCTATCACTTTCAGTGTCCACGTGAATATTAAAATCCCCTACTATAATTACCTGATCAGTGTTTAAAACTAAATCAGATAAAAAAATCTGAGATCTGGTCCAAGAATTGAGAGTAAAGGCCTGGTGGACGATACAAAACCACAAACAAAAGTGTTTTAATGTTTTACAGCTTGGATGAGGAAAACTAAGTATTAGATGTTCTAAAGAGCTGTAGTTAATAACTGGTCTAGGGGGAATTTGTAAATCTGAATGAAAGATGGTTGCAACTCCTCCTCCTCGCCCAGTACTTCTAGGAATGTGAAAATGTTGATAATTGGTAGGAGTTGACTCATTTATAATTACAAAATCTTCCTGCTGCAGCCAGGTTTCTGATAGGCAAAATAGATCAATTTTATTATCACATATTAAGTCATTTACTAATAAAGTCTTTGAGGAGAGGGATCTTATGTTTAGTAAACCACATCTAATTACTCTATTTTCTTGTTTGGTCTGAGTCGTATTTATTTAATGAGATTTTCATAGTTTGCTTTTGTCAGGTTAACTTTTAGTCTATCTGATTTTGGCCGTGGGTAAAACACTGTCTCAATGGGGTATTGAGTGGGTAACAGAACAGAAGCTGCAGAGAGGTGGGTTAAACTACGACTCTGCTTCCTGGTCTGGATCCTGGTTTGTCAGTGTTTTAAAGGACTAATAAATTTATCCAGATTCCTAGAAAGAAGAGCTGCTCCATCCAAGGTGGGATGGATGCCGTCTCTCCGGATCAGATCAGGTTTTCCCCAAAAAGATTTCAAATTATCAATGTAGCCCACGTTGTTTGCTGGACACCACTCAGACAACCATTGATGAAATGACAGCATGCGGCTAAACGTGTCATCAGTGGTCCGATCGGGAGGGGTCCACAAAAGATTACACAGTCCCACATCTTTTTAGCAAACTTACACACCGAAGCAACACTAACTTTAGTGGCCTCCGATTGGCGTAACCGGGTGTCATGTCCACCAGCGTGAATAACAATCTTACTGTATTTACGCTTATCCTTAGCCAGCAGTTTCAGGTGGGATTTTATGTCGCCTGTTCTGGCCCCTGGAAAACATTTGACTATGGTTGATGGTGTCTCTAATGCCACGTTTCGGACTATGGAGCTGCTAATTACCACGTCTGTTCCTCAGTGGGGAAAACCTGTTAGAAACATGGACAGGTTGGTGGTTCCCTTTGGGCAGAGAACTATGCTTACTACGTACCGTCACCCAGTCGGCCTGAGATCCCAGCTTCGTGGGTTCTGTTGGTTCCACGCTGGCTAACGGGCCTCGGCTATTTACTGGATTCTCAACATCGCGGAGCAGGGCCTCTGACTCTGAAACCCTCGCCTCCAAAGCTACGAAAATGCTACAATTATTACACTTACCATTATCACTAAAGGAGGCGGGGGAGTAACTAAACATGTGACACAGAGAACAGGAGAGAGGAGCTACAGAGGGGGAATGAGATGGAAGAGATGTAGCCATAGCTGCTACGAAGCTAAGCTAACATGCTAGCGAGATCTTAGCACACCAAGAACAACCGCATGAAACACAAATGGTTCCCAAAACGTAAACTACAACAACTGGAAATAAGTGTAGTAGTGTGCTTGTTTGTTAAAATAACTTAGAAAAACCTCAACAAAGAGAAAAACAGATCAATGGCAGAGAATCTGAGCACCAATCATCAAGCAGCTCCGATGCAGCAGAAACTAAAGAATCTGGACTGGAAACCAGTAAATGGGGTAGATGATCTGGTTTTATCTGGTTCTCTACAGCTGGACAAGTGGAGATCTGGGCTTGGACTCCTACAGGTTCTGCTAGGAGTTTCCACCAGAACCATCTGGACCAGAAGACAAGATCTGGTGATGGAGCAGCAGAACCTTCTTCTGACCCGCTTTGGGATCCTGGATGGACCTCAGAGAACCATCTGCTGGGTTTTCTCCTCGGGACTCTCAGAACAAAACCGACCCAAATGAACAGGGATCAGAACCACCTCTTACCTGGTCAGCCATTGTGTCTTCTTCAGGCTCCCTTATCATTGGTGTTACTATGGCAACCCTACAGTGGGCGGGGACTGGTGGCGTCTGGCGCTTCTTAGGAGGCAGAGCAGGAGGACTGAAACAGAGAGAGAGTGAGAGAGAGACGGGTTAGATCCCAACATGTCCCCCAGGGACGTTCCTTTCCACTGTCGCCACGTACATTATCAGCTGCCAGGTTTATCAGGACAGAAAACCAGGACCAGGATTGGTTCTTCATGTTTCCTGACTGGTTCTTCGTGTTTCTTGACTGGTTCTACATTTTTCCTGACTCTGGAAGTGTTTTTGCTGAGTAGTTCTACATGTTTCCTGACTGGTTCTTCATGTTTCCTGACTGGTTCTTCATGTTTCCTGACTGGTTCTTCATGTTTCCTGACTGGTTTCTCTGTGTTTCCAGACTCTGGAAGTGTTTTTGCTGAGTTAGATAAAAGTGGTACAATCACCATAAAGAGCCAATGTATGTATTGACCAATTGTTGCTTTTTTCAACATCTTTTAATCTGTTAGAGGAACCAATGGACTTCTTTAATACTATTTTTTGTATTTTACATGTTTCTGACCCTATCTGGGAACTACCGGACCAGTAGCGCCCCCTGCTGGACGCTCCAGCTGCTCCTGAACTTCAGCTTCCAGGTTCTTCAGTTTTCTGAGGAGGATAAAACCTGTTTTCCTCGTTAGAACGGTTTAGATGATCGTTTTTACTTCATATGGCGCCAACATGGCCGCTCCTGCTTTGATGTCATGGGAACGCACTGTGTTGGTTCTGAAGGTCCTCATGTCTGGGCCCGGCATAAAGGAACTGGATCAGAACCAGAGTGGTTGACATGATCACTGACAGCGTCTCACTTCTGCTTCTGCTGCCGCTCTTAGCACAGACAGGAAGTTTGTGGTGAGGACTTCCTGTTTGTTGTCGTTCTCAGGCTGAGCTGACGGCCTGACTAAGCAGAGACACAGAACCAGACCAGATCAAACTGGGCCAGCTTGATCCAAGCTGAACAGAACTTCTGCTGGTTTCTTTTCTGGACCAGAACCTGGACCACACCAGACTGATCAGAACTGACAGAACCAGCCAATCAGAGTTCAGACTCACCTTAAGGTGGGCTCCTCTGGGGTCACCTGGGGGAGGAGCTCTGGGAGGGGCATCGGGGGTTTGGGTGGAGCTACTATCTGATCCTTCATGTCTGAAGGACGGGTGGACGTCCCGTCCGATGTCTCCTCGTTTTTAAACCCCCCTGACTGTGATTGGACGGGAGACAAGGGGGCGGAGCCTTCCCGTCTCTCTGCCACCAATCGGATCAGTTCCTGAGGGTCAAAAGAACAGTCAGTGTAACAGCCGGCATGGAGAAAACATCTGTCCTGAGGACTGGGACACCTGAGACACTTGTCCTCACCTTGGCACTGCTCAGCACGCCCCTAATCACCGTGGTAACGCTCTCTGAAGACTCCTCGTTGTCCTGGGAGACGCCTCGCAGCATCACCTGATCGGTCCAGCGAATCAGCTGAGCCACAGAGCGGTAGAGACGGCTGAGACAAGCGGAGACTGTCTTACTGCAGGAGGACAGACAGGATGAAGACACAGAGACGCTCGCTGAAGTTCAGGGACCATTAGGCTGAACTTACCTGTTCAACAGGTGAGGTTCCAGCTGGACCAGTGCCTGGACCGCTTCCAGGATCCCACCGGAAGCGCCGCCCAGCAGGCCACCCACCATAGACTGGTCCAGCACCAGTTTGTCTCCTCCAGGTCTGTCCAGTCCCAATCTGTCCACCAGAGCTTTGAAGTACTGCAGAGAGCTGACGACGGCGCGCTCCTGATCGCCCAAAACGCCCGCCGACTTCAGGAAAAACGACCCAAATTATTCTTCAATTCCGCAAATACAGAGAATTACATGTCAATGATTATACAAAAATCCCATTAACACCAACGAGAAAGCTTAAGCAGCTACTGATGAGCTTTCCTCTGGGTCAGAACCTTCAGGAACTGAGCAAAACCACCAAGAAACCAGCTGATTGGCTTGGTTAATGATGGAGGCTAAGAGTCCCATCTTGTTCTGAGTCAGTGAATGCACCATTACCCAATGTGACCTGGACCAGAACCTGTTGCTGCTGTTTTATACATCATCCAGCTAACAGCGATGTAGCAATGCTAACAATGCTAACTGCTAGTACAGTTGTCCCACTGAAAAACACGAGAGGTCTGTAATCTTCATCATAGTTCAACTTCAGCAGTGAGACAGAATGAAAAATTATCCAGGAAATCATTTTGATTTATAACGAATAATAAATATAATGGAGCAGAAAATCAGTATTTAGTCAATAACTAAAGTTCATCTCCATACTTTGTTATAAACCCTTTGAGGTCAAAGGTCACCTGTAGGTCTCCAGCAGGTTTCCACTGTTGCTGCTATTTTGGCCCATTCCTCCATGTTTTGGGACTTTCTATGGGGCTGAGATCTGCAGACTTGCTCAGCCAATCAGGGACCTTGAAATGCTTCTAAGGAAGCCCCTCCTCCTTGGTTACCATGGCGATATGTTTTGGATCATCGTCATGCTGAAAGGCCCAGCCACGTTTCATCTTCAACGCTCTCACTGATGCCACCATACACGGCCCCATTCATTCTTCCTGGTCCCACAGCATGATGCTTCCACCCCCATGCTTTCACAGTAGCTATGCTGCTTTGGTTCCATCTGAGCGTATGACGTTCTCCCAATCCTCTCCTGGATCATCCAGATGCTCTCTAGCGAAATTCAGACGGGCCTGGACATGTCCTGGCTTAAGCAGGGGGACACGTCTGGCGCCGTTACTGATGGTAGCCTTTGTTACTTTGGTCCCAGCTCTCTGCAGGTCGTTCACTAGGTCCCCCCGTGTGGTTGTGGTTCCTCACTGTTCTCTAGATCAGGTTTTCCCCACCAGGTGAGATCCAGCATGGAGCCCCAGGTAGAGGGAGATTATCAGTGATCTTGTATTTATTCCATTTTATAATAATCACTCCAACAGGTGATCTCCTCTCACCAAGCTGCTTGGCTCTTCACAGGCTTGTGCTGGTGTACAATAGGGTCCCTGGTGTCCTTAGACAGATCTCTGTATTGGCCATGGTGGAGGTTGACTGAGGTTGTGGACAGGTGTGTTTACTGGTAACCAGTTCAAACAGGTGTCATTGATAAAGGTAATGAGTGGAGGACAGAGGAGCCTCTGAAAGGAGAAGTTACAGAAATCTGGCTGGTTTACAGATAAATACTGATTTTGTGCACCATTAAATAAATAAAATCTTTAAAAATCTGACATGATTTCCTGGATTATTTTAGATTCTGTCTCTGACAGTAGAAGTGTAATCATGATGAAGATTACAGACAGTGGGGCAGGTTGACCAATCAGTAGCTGCCTTTTAGCGTTCTTTAAGATAACATCTGGTTCTGGTTCTGGTCCTTCACACGTTTGTTCTGCTGTGTCTCCTTCATGGATGCATCCATCCCATAATAATCTTCAGTTGTTCATTACTGCAGCTCTGTTGCTCTGCGCTGGTTCTGATTTATTTTATCGTTATTGGACCGCTGCAGGTCAGAGTGGACCGGATTGGAGGTACCAGGATTACTAATGGAGTCTCTGCAGAGCAACAGAACCGCTCTAGAACCTGGCGAGTGGTTTTGGTGTTTGTTTCAGTGTTCTGACCTGGTTCCGGTCCAGCTTCAGGTCCGGAGGCTTGGTCCTTTCTCTCAGGCTCTGATTGATTGGTTCAGAACGTCGGCGCTGTGGGTGGAGCTTATCCTTCAGCCTCATGGTGAGAAACCCGAACTGAGAGGCTGAAGAGGAGATCATCATCATCATCATTAATATCATCATCATCATTAATATCATCATTAATATCATCATCACCATCATTAATATCATCATCATCATTAATATCATCATCAATATAATCATCACCATCATTAATATCATCATCAATATCATCATCACCATCATTAATATCATCATCAATATCATCATCAATATCATCATCACCATCATTAATATCATCATCATCATTAATATCATCATCAATATCATCACCATCATCATTAATATCATCATCAATATCATCATCACCATCATTAATATCATCATCAATATCATCATCACCATCATTAATATCATCATCAATATCATCATCATCATTAATATCATCATCATCATCATCATTAATATCATCCTCATCATCACCATCATTAATATCATCATCACCATCATTAATATCATCATCATCATTAATATCATCATCATCATTAATATCATCATCAATATCATCACCATCATCATTAATATCATCATCAATATCCACACAAAACATTAATATCATCATCATCATCAATATCATCATCAACATATATCACCATCATCATTAATATCATCATCAATATCATCACCATCATCATTAATATCATCATCAATATCATCATCACCATCATTAATATCATCATCAATATCATCATCACATTAATATCATCACCATCATCATATCATCATCAATATCATCACCATCATCATTAATATCATCATCAATATCATCATCACCATCATTAATATCATCATCAATATCTTAATATCATCATCAATATCATCACCATCATCATTAATATCATCATCAATATCATCACCATCATCATTAATATCATCATCAATATCATCACCATCATCATTAATATCATCATCAATATCATCATCACCATCATTAATATCATCATCAATATCATTAATATCATCATCAATATCATCACCATCATCATTAATATCATCATCAATATCATCATCACCATCATTAATATCATCATCAATATCATTAATATCATCATCAATATCATCACCATCATCATTAATATCATCATCAATATCATCATCACCATCATTAATATCATCATCAATATCATTAATATCATCATTAATATCATCATCATCATTAATATCATCATCATCATCATTAATATCATCCTCATCATCACCATCATTAATATCATCATCACCATCATTAATATCATCATCATCATTAATATCATCATCAATATCATCATCACCATCATTAATATCATCATCAATATCATCATCACCATCATTAATATCATCATCAATATCAATATCATCATCACCATCATTAATATCATCATCAATATCATCATCACCATCATTAATATCATCATCAATATCATCACCATCATCATTAATATCATCATCAATATCATCACCATCATCATTAATATCATCATCAATATCATCACCATCAAACACACATCATTAATATCATCCAAATCATCACACATCATAATATCATCATCATCATATCATTAATATCATCCCATCACATCATCAATATCATATCACCATCATTAATATCATCTCAATCATTAATATCATCATCAATATCATCATCACCATCATTAATATCATCATCAATATCATCACCATCATCATTAATATCATCATCAATATCATCATCACCATCATCATTAATATCATCACCATCATTAATATCATCACCATCAATATCATCATCACCATCATTAATATCATCATCAATATCATCATCACCATCATCATTAATATCATCATCATCATTAATATCATCATCATCATCATTAATATCATCATCATCATCATCAATATCATCATCACCATCATCATTAATATCATCATCATCATTAATATCATCATCACCATCATTAATATCATCATCATCATTAATATCATCATCATCATCAATATCATCCTCATCATCAATATCATCATCACCATCATTAATATCATCATCAATATCATCATCATCATTAATATCATCATCAATATCATCATCATCATTAATATCATCATCATTAATATCATCATCATCATCATTAATATCATCATCATCATTAATATCATCATCAATATCATCACCATCATCATTAATATCATCATCATCATCATTAATATCATCATCATCATCATTAATATCATCATCATCATTAATATCATCATCATCATTAATATCATCATCACCATCATCATTAATATCATCATCACCATCATCATTAATATCATCATCATCAATATCATCATCACCATCATTAATATCATCATCATCATTAATATCATCATCATCATTAATATCATCATCATTAATATCATCATCATCATTAATATCATCATCATCATCAATATCATCATCACCATCATCATTAATATCATCATCATCAATATCATCATCATTCAATTCACTTTTTTTTGTTTACAGAAACTTCATCATATTTTCACCGTGGGGCTAGAAGAAATAGCCAAAATGAGAATAATGAAACCTCAACATAACATAACATAACATCAACTTAAAGGTTTTGTGGCCACAATAAACTTTATCAGTGGATTTTACATGGAGGCACAAAAAGATCCAGCAGGGGACGGGACTCAAACTCAGAAAAGGAACAATTCAATTCACTTTTATTTATATTGTACCAATTAACAACAAAAATCATTTTATTACAATTATCCAAACATTCCAATAAGTTAAAAGTTTTCTATGTAAGGAATCCCAGCTGATTGTGCTGAGTCATGGATGTGAGGTTGTACCCGGATCATACAGACTCCAACCACAGCAATTCCTCAGCAATCCCTCATACTTAGCAAGCATGTTGCGACAGTGGAGAGGAAAAACTCCCCTTTAACAGGAAGAAACCTCCAGCAGAACCAGAACCTGGGTCAGCATAAGCGTTCATCTGGAGGTCTGAGAAGACAGAGAAGAGACAGCATGGAGGATGACCTTTGGTTCCGTCAGTTTGCTGCTCTGCAACGTCCAGGTGTGTGTTAGGGGTCAAAGGTCATCTCCACACTACCTGAAGATCTCCATCATCCTCCAGAGGAGAACATCCAGCAGATTAATTCCAAGGTCAGACCTCCGTCTGAGACTCTACAGGCCTCAGTTAGCAGGTTAAAGGTTAAAGGTCATGGCCCTGAATCAGAGTGGCTGCTGGGAAGGAGAAACAAGATGGCTGCAGGACTGAGGTTTGCAGAGACAAGACTTCTGGGACAATGTCCTCTGGACAGAGGATACCAGAGAGGAGATAATGGACCAGGACGGACAGAACCAGGACGGACAGAACCAGGATGGACAGAACCAGGACGGACAGAACCAGGACGGACAGAACCATGATGGACAGAACCAGGATGGACAGAACCAGGACGGACAGAACCAGGACGGACAGAACCATGATGAACAGAACCAGGATGGACAGAACCAGGTTGGACAGAACCAGGATGGACAGAACCAGGATGGACAGAACCAGGATGGACAGAACCAGGATGGACAGAACCATGATGGACAGAACCAGGACGGAGAGAACCAGGATGGACAGAACCATGATGGACAGAACCAGGATGGAGAGAACCAGGATGGACAGAACCATGATGGACAGAACCAGGATGGACAGAACCAGGAGACAGAACAATGATGGACGGAACAATGATGGACAGAACCATGATGGACAGAACCATGATGGACAGAACCGACGGACAGAACCAGGACTAACAGAACCAGGACTAACAGAACCAGGACGGACAGAACCATGACGGACAGAACCATGACGGAGAGAACCATGATGGACAGAACCAGGATGGACAGAACCAGGACGGAGAGAACCAGGATGGACAGAACCATGATGGACAGAACCAGGACGGAGAGAACCAGGATGGACAGAACCATGATGGACAGAACCAGGACGAACAGAACCAGGATGAACAGAACCAGGACGAACAGAACAATGATGGACGGAACAATGATGGACAGAACCATGATGGACAGAACCAGGATGGACAGAACCAGGACGAACAGAACCAGGACTAACAGAACCAGGACTAACAGAACCAGGACGGACAGAACCAGGATGGACAAAACCAGGACGGAGAGAACCAGGATGGACAGAACCATGATGGACAGAACCAGGACGGACAGAACCAGGATGGACAGAACCATGATGGACAGAACCAGGATGGACAGAACCAGGACGGACAGAACCAGGATGGACAGAACCATGATGGACAGAACCATGATGGACAGAACCAGGATGGACAGAACCATGATGGACAGAACCATGATGGACAGAACCAGGATGGACAGAACCAGGATGGACAGAACCAGGATGGACAGAACCATGATGGACAGAACCAGGATGGACAGAACCAGGATGGACAGAACCAGGATGGACAGAACCAGGATGGACAGAACCAGGATGGACAGAACCATGATGGACAGAACCATGATGGACAGAACCAGGATGGACAGAACCAGGATGGACAGAACCAGGATGGACAGAACCATGATGAACAGAACCAGGATGGACAGAACCAGGTTGGACAGAACCAGGATGGACAGAACCAGGATGGACAGAACCAGGATGGACAGAACCAGGATGGACAGAACCAGGATGGACAGAACCATGATGGACAGAACCAGGACTAACAAAAACAAGGACGGAGAGAACCAGGATGGACAGAACCATGATGGACAGAACCAGGACGAACAGAACAATGATGGACAGAACCAGGACGAACAGAACCAGGACGAACAGAACAATGATGGACGGAACAATGATGGACAGAACCATGATGGACAGAACCAGGATGGACAGAACCAGGACGAACAGAACCAGGACTAACAGAACCAGGACTAACAGAACCAGGACGGACAGAACCAGGACTAACAGAACCAGGACGGACAGAACCATGACGGACAGAACCATGACGGACAGAACCAGGATGGACAGAACCAGGACGGAGAGAACCAGGATGGACAGAACCATGATGGACAGAACCATGATGAAAAGAACCAGGACTAACAGAACCAGGACGGACAGAACCATGATGAACAGAACCAGGACTAACAGAACCAGGACGGAGAGAACCAGGACTAACAGAACCATGATGGACAGAACCAGGACAAACAGAACAATGATGGACAGAACCAGGACGAACAGAACAATGATGGACAGAACCATGATGGACAGAACCATGATGGACAGAACCAGGACGAACAGAACCAGGACTAACAGAACCAGGATGGACAGAACCATGATGGACAGAACCATGATGAGCAGAACCAGGACTAACAGAACCAGGACTGACAGAACCAGGACGGACAGAACCAGGATGGACAGAACCAGGACTAACAGAACCAGGACTAACAGAACCAGGATGGACAGAACCAGGATGGACAGAACCATGATGGACAGAACCAGGATGAGCAGAACCAGGATGGACAGAACCAGGATGGACAGAACCATGATGGACAGAACCAGGATGGACAGAACCAGGATGGACAGAACCATGATGGACAGAACCAGGATGGACAGAACCATGATGGACAGAACCAGGATGGACAGAACCAGGATGGACAGAACCATGATGGACAGAACCATGATGGACAGAACCAGGATGAGCAGAACCAGGATGGACAGAACCATGATGGACAGAACCAGGATGGACAGAACCATGATGGACAGAACCAGGATGAACAGAACCAGGACTAACAGAACCAGGACTAACAGAACCAGGATGGACAGAACCATGATGGACAGAACCAGGATGGACAGAACCAGGACTAACAGAACCAGGACTAACAGAACCAGGACGGACAGAACCAGGATGGACAGAACCATGATGGACAGAACCAGGATGAGCAGAACCAGGACTAACAGAACCAGGATGGACAGAACCATGATGGACAGAACCAGGATGAACAGAACCAGGACTAACAGAACCAGGACTAACAGAACCATGACGGACAGAACCATGACGGACAGAACCAGGATGGACAGAACCATGACGGACAGAACCAGGATGGACAGAACCATGATGGACAGAACCAGGATGAGCAGAACCAGGACTAACAGAACCAGGACGGACAGAACCATGACGGACAGAACCAGGATGGACAGAACCATGATGGACAGAACCAGGATGAACAGAACCAGGACTAACAGAACCAGGAACAAACAGAACCAGGATGGACAGAACCAGGATGGACAGAACCATGATGGAAGAACAGGACGAGAACCAGGATGAACAGAACCAGGACGGACAGAACCAGGACTAACAGAACCAGGATGGACAGAACCAGGATGGACAGAACCATGATGGACAGAACCAGGATGAGCAGAACCAGGATGGACAGAACCAGGACGGACAGAACCAGGACTAACAGAACCATGATGGACAGAACCATGATGGACAGAACCAGGATGGACAGAACCATGATGGACAGAACCATGATGGACAGAACCAGGACTAACAGAACCAGGACTAACAGAACCAGGACTAACAGAACCAGGACGGACAGAACCAGGATGGACAGAACCATGATGGACAGAACCAGAATGAGCAGAACCAGGACGAACAGAACCATGATGGACAGAACCATGATGACAGAACCAGGACTAACAGAACCAGGACTAACAGAACCAGGACGGACAGAACCATGACGGACAGAACCAGGATGGACAGAACCATGACGGACAGAACCATGATGGACAGAACCATGATGGACAGAACCAGGATGAACAGAACCAGGACTAACAGAACCAGGACTAACAGAACCAGGACGGACAGAACCATGACGGACAGAACCGGGATGGACAGAACCAGGACGAACAGAACCAGGATGGACAGAACCAGATGACAGAACCAGATGGACAACCAAGGACAGAACCAGGACGAGAGAACCAGGACTAACAGAACCAGGACGGACAGAACCATGACGGACAGAACCAGGATGGACAGAACCATGATGGACAGAACCAGGATGAGCAGAACCAGGACTAACAGAACCAGGACGGACAGAACCATGATGGACAGAACCATGATGGACAGAACCAGGATGGACAGAACCAGGATGGACAGAACCATGATGGACAGAACCAGGACTAACAGAACCAGGACTAACAGAACCATGATGGACAGAACCAGGATGGACAGAACCATGATGGACAGAACCATGATGAGCAGAACCATGATTAACAGAACCAAGATGGACAGAACCATGATGGACAGAACCATGATGGACAGAACCATGATGGACAGAACCAGGATGAACAGAACCAGGACTAACAGAACCAGGACGGACAGAACCATGACGGACAGAACCAGGATGAACAGAACTAACAGAACCAGGACTAACAGAACCAGGACGGACAGAACCAGGATGGACAGAACCATGATGGACAGAACCAGATGAGCAGAACCATGACTAACAGAACCATGATGGACAGAACCAGGATGAACAGAACCAGGACTAACAGAACCAGGACGGACAGAAACATGACGGACAGAACCAGGATGAACAGAACCAGGACTAACAGAACCAGGACTAACAGAACCAGGACGGACAGAACCAGGATGGACAGAACCATGATGGACAGAACCAGGATGAGCAGAACCAGGACTAACAGAACCATGATGGACAGAACCAGGATGAACAGAACCAGGACTAACAGAACCAGGACTAACAGAACCATGACGGACAGAACCAGGATGGACAGAACCATGATGGACAGAACCAGGATGAACAGAACCAGGACTAACAGAACCAGGACTAACAGAACCAGGACTAACAGAACCAGGATGGACAGAACCATGACGGACAGAACCAGGATGGACAGAACCATGATGGACAGAACCAGGATGAGCAGAACCAGGACTAACAGAACCATGATGGACAGAACAATGATGGACAGAACCAGGACGAACAGAACCAGGACTAACAGAACCAGGACGGACAGAACCATGATGGACAGAACCATGATGGACAGAACCAGGACGAACAGAACCAGGACGAACAGAACCAGGATGAACAGAACCAGGACTAACAGAACCAGGACTAACAGAACCAGGACGGACAGAACAATGATGGACAGAACCAGGACGGACAGAACCAGGACGAACAGAACCAGGATGAACAGAACCAGGACTAACAGAACCAGGACGGACAGAACAATGATGGACAGAACCAGGACGGACAGAACAATGATGGACAGAACCATGACGGACAGAACAATGATGGACAGAACCAGGACGAACAGAACCAGGATCCATGTAAACCAGACACAGTAGATCAGCAGGTATCCAACACGGAGGAGGAGGAGTGATGGTCTGGGCTTGTTCTGCATTGTGCTGACACTAATTGGACCATCATCCTCTTAGAGTCCAGCAGCTGAAGCTGAGTCTAAACTGGGTCATCAACAGAACCATAAACCCAGACACAGCAGCTCTAGAACAGAACGGCCTAGTCAAAGTCCTCACTCTGCCTGACGTACAAGGAGATCAGCAGCTTAGAGACGAGTAGCTGGTTCTGACCCGTCACTGGGCCGGTTCTGATGGGACATTCTTAAAACAGAGCTGCTAGTGGGTTCTGGTTTCCCATCCAGGTTCTAATCAGAACTTCTTGTTCTGGATGTAATCAGGACCGATTCAGGTTAACCAGGATTATTTCAGAACCAGAACCAGAACCTTCTCGTTGCTCAAAACCAAAACATCAGAGAATCAGGATGAGGATACAGAACAGCAGAAAAAATGGTTTTAGAAACAGTTTTATTCTGACGTCCTCATGAGTGAGAAAAAGTCTGAGCTTCTATGTTTTAATGTCTTTTTAATGTCTGCATGTTTTAATCTTTATGATTCATCGTCTCCTGATTCTGGCCGAGGAAAAGATCGATTGTACATTTATTAACCACCGGGTCTCATCCTTGCCAACCATCTATGTAATGAGACGTTTTCAGCGTCTTCTTTAATGACTTTTAACAAACATCATCATGAGACAGAAGACAGCCAAAGACACATGAAGTTAAATAAAACAGACCAAAAAATACCCGTGTGTCCACTAGTGTCAAATGCAAACTGATGATTCAAACTATTAGACTTTTTTTACCTATTGGAGATATTTTGGCAAAAGTAACTTAGTGTAACTTAGTTACATTTTTGAGACAGTAATATGTAATCCAAACATGATATTTTTGGGGCTGTAATTTATAATATAAAATTTATTACAATGGTTTTTGTAACTTGCGCAACACTGATTCGTCACTGTTCTGATCCGATCGCCAGGAGAACCAGACTCTGGTTCTGATGCTGCATTCACTGTTGTCACAAAGCGTGGGACAGAACCAACCAGAGTTCCCCTACAGGAAGTTAGACTTTTTCAGACAGAAGCAGACTCACCCGACTTTGTTTCTGAGCGCGACGACATCTCTGGAGATGGCTGTGACCGAGGACAGACAGGTGGGACCGAGGACAGACGGGTGGGACCGAGGACGGACGGGTGGGACCGAGGACAGGCCGAGGACAGACAGCGGAGACAGTCCGATCCTCTTCTGCTCCGAGGCTTTGTCTCTGACGACCTCACTTCCTTCCTCCTCCTCTTCTTCCCCTTTCTCTGAAACTCAGCCTCCCGGTAGCCATGGCGACAGTCATAATACTGCTCTCAGGTCATTGCTTACTCTGCAGCTCCCTCTACTGGCTGAAAACAGTCAACAGCAGGAACTCTTCCTGGATCTGAACCTGGCCCTGGTTCTGGTTCTGGTTCCGGAACCAGCAGAATTCTGGAGAACAAACTGATGGCTGCATGTTGAGGTTTAGTTTTTCTCGAGGTTTTTCTACGCGTTTATATCCCGGACTCAAAGGCAAGGCAAAGCAATTTTATTTATATAACACACTTTCAACACAAGGTAATCCGAAGTTGTAGGGGAATTATCAATTAAATAATTAATTAATAATTGTTATGATCTATCTGGTGTTGCTGAGAAATACTAACTAATAATTGCAAATTAGTAGTTAATTATTCTTTAAATCATTTAATCGGGGCACCATTCTACCTTCTGGGCTAGAAACAAAATATTATATATAATCAAAAGGGAATTATCAACAAGTAATCTCACTTATAATGATTAATTATTAGGGATTACACCAGAAAGATCCTATCTGAAGGAAATTAATTATTTGCAATATTTCACACACAAACTCACAAACAGGAAACCAGATATTAGATTCAATTTAACCAGTTTATTCTAAAAACACAACTAAAATAAAAACACTACTTATACCAAACGGTTCTGTCAAGACTACCGTATACCTGAGCAATATGGCGGCCAGCGATGAGGTCACTTAGGCATGTCACAGGGGCGCCTCCAACTGACGTCGTACGCCGCCCCTCGCGTGGAGGCGGCGTACGACGTGAACGCGCAGTTCGTCGAAAAGAACGGAGGGAAGTTTAATGATCCCGTTTTATGACTCTCTCCACCCGGAACGCTCTTACTTCTTTCGAAAAGAGAGGGAGCTCCCAGTTTTGGAATAAAAGTTGGGAAAGCGAGATGTTTGGC
Source organism: Apricaphanius iberus (assembly GCA_028564705.1). Lineage (NCBI taxonomy): Eukaryota > Metazoa > Chordata > Actinopteri > Cyprinodontiformes > Aphaniidae > Apricaphanius > Apricaphanius iberus. The sequence continues at coordinate 90,064 of JAPXFQ010002123.1, read as the reverse complement.
TCGTCAGCCGTGCGAAGAAAAAGAGAAAGGAGGGGAATTCAGCGGATCAAAAAGAGATAGTTCAGACCAGCCAAACTCTTGGGAAACTTGGTTGCAGGGATGGAAGGAAAGAATCCAGACACGTGTTGAAAGGTATCTCTTCTTTCAGTCTGAGAGACGTCTGCCGCTGGCTGAAGCAGGTTGCGAAGAGGGAAAACGGCCTTTTCGCTGCAATTTTATCTCTGGATGTATGTGCCTCTGTGTTGGTACAGATGCAGGGAGTGTATGTTCTCTGCAGTAAGCAGGAGGCGCCGGCCTTGGGAACAAATAAGTTGTTGTTTTGAGAAACCCGGCGCTCTGTTGTTCATATAACAGAAGATATTTGCAGCAATCAGTTTAATTCCAGCTCATTTCAGAAAACACAGATTCTCTTTGACTAGATGGGTTGCAGCACCGAATTCTTTGAAGTTGTTAATATAGGTGAACGATTTTTTCCCAGCATTTTGTTTTCAACCATTTGTGGAGCTGACGAAGACGATTAAATCTGTCAGCTACTCCCTCAGGAACCGGCCCACAGATGTAAATGTTTGTGTTATTAAACATATTAAGAACCTGAAGCCTGTTGGGAGATGTCAGTCTTGAGAACTTCACTCTGCTTAGAGCTAAAAACATATATGGATATGTTTTTTAAATCCTGTCTGTAGACCAGTTATAGAAGGAATCCTCTCCGTAATTTTTCTGATACGGTTGTTTGGGCAGCCGTAGACACTAGTGTTTTTGCTACAGACGTTTTTGATCCCATTTACTGAACCATCATAAATTATCAGAACCTTCGCTGAAGAGGGTTTTAATTTTATTATGTGTCCGATTCACACTCCTGGATTTTTCTTTTTGATCTTTCGCTGTTTCTGGGTGCTGCATCGTCATTCATTGGGGGTGTCTTCCTCTCCTTTGTTTATTGCTAAGTTTCTCCTGCGGGCCTTGAACGATCCCGGTGGCCATGTCGTGTATCTGAGGCCACGTCCACACTAAGCCGGATAACGCCTTAAACGTATAAGTATTTAGTCTACACCCCCCATCGTCCACACTAAGGCGGCTATGTTTGTGGTCTGTGGCCGGATAAGTATAGTAAGAGAGCCGTCTAACTGTTATCTCAACGGCTAAATGAGCACGTCTGGACGCAACTTATCCGGTCACCGGCTAAATCAGAGCAGTGACGTCAATCAAATGCTGCGTCCTAAATTGATGACGACAACAACGCGACAGCATATAATGACAACAGCAAAGATGGAGACGAGTCTCTCTATGCTACTTCTTCTTTTGCAAATTCAGACGTTTGCAAAGTTAACCCTAACCTACTTGCGGATGAGAAGGCGACACAGGAGGCGCCGACATTGACGTAGATTATACGCGTCAATCTGTGTTCTTTTTGTTTCTCCCCGCGCATGCCCAGTACATGCATAGGTCGGCATTGGATTGCGCAATCATGACACCTTAAACGGACCTTAAATGGGGCGTAAATGCTCGTGTTGAGTGGATAACATTAGGTGTCTTTTTTTTTTTTTTTTTTAACGTGTCCTGTCTAGCAGTATGCTACTCAGAATTGGTGTCTGAGTACCAAGTACAAGCCCAACAGTTTTACTTTCCCAAGCAGAGTATTACAGCTTCGCTGTAGTACGCCACTTGATGTATATGTATGAAAAATCTTTATTAGTGATTACTGTGGGTTCAATCTCTTGACGTCATGGACATTAAACTGAGACAAGAAGGGAGAAAGGAAGAAGGTGAAGAAAAGAAACCGGACCAACAGAGGGGCGAACCGACGACACAAGACAGGGAGGCAAATAAAGAACACAAGAAAACATCCCAGTCCTCCACCTCTGCCGGACGGCAGAGAAACAGTAATACAAAACAAAAACAACAAACTGTACAGAACCAAACCAATAGTTCGGATCTAGTAGAATAAACAAAGAATTACACATTCACTACACACAAGCATTGATTAATGAACATAATACAAATGTTTCTGGTAAACTCCTGTGAACAACTAACTAATGATGATAACCTCAGCTTAAGATATGTCCGTCCTCACCTATGTCCCCACACCTATGTGTGTGCGAGCATGCAGGTCGGAATAAGGTTTCCCCATGCAAGTGATTGATAGCTGGTGTAAGGAACCGTCAATCCGTCCTACAGGAATCGGCACAGACATGGAGGAGGCAAGAGATGTATGCATCCAGAGTCCCACAGAGTACAGAGGCCACAGGCGGATCAGCGCAGGGTCGACCACCCACCAAGAGAGGAACAGATGGAAGCCCCAGGGGAGCACCCACCAGCCGCGATGCTGGGGCCCGAGAGATCGCAGTGACGAGCCCACGGGCTCCGCCGGTAACCGGCTACGCCAGGGCGGGCCCGGACCAGGAACCGGAGGCCACGGGGACCAGGGGCACCCCGCCCCCCAGCGGGACCCCAACCATGGACCAGCCGACAAGGGCCCCCCGCCCGCGCAGGCAAGGAGGACCCGCAGCCAACCGACGGACAACACACGCCGCCGCCACCCCGGACCAGTACCCACCGCCAACAACCCGGCCCGCCCCCACACATCCACACGCCAGGGAGCCACAGCAAGAGCCACAGCGGATGTATGCCCTCCCCAGGCCGCGCCCAGCCGGCACCTGGACATCCAGATCTTCCAGCTCCAGGGTCCAGATCCCGCCCCACGTGGGGCGCCAAGATCAGGGGCCCAGCCGATGCTGGACAGCCCCACCAGGCGAACATACCAGCCAGCTGAGGTCCTGGAACCAGCAGGAGGACTGGGTGTCAGGCACGGTCCCCACCGATCCACCGGACGGCACCAACCTATTCTACAACCCCGGCACCCCCATAAGAGGTGCCCCAGTCAATCCAAGGAGGACATCGGCCCGAAACAGCGGCCGCCCGACACACCGGACCACCCAGGACCCGCCCGACATGCACCAGGACCGAGCCGGGCCGCAACCGGGACCCCCGGCCCCAGGCATCGAGAGTCATCATCAACCAGCGGGCAGGAGCAACCATCACCGACGGGGAGGGAAGAAGATGCATCAGGCCAGAGAGCAGCCAAACACCCAACCTGACAGGTAGACATAGACAGACAGAGACACTCATACGTACCCTCCCTCTCATGCGTACACATTCTTACAAATACAGGACATACGAAAAAAGGACGCTATACCCTCATTCATACCCCCCATACGTACACTATACTCCATACTCCCAGGCCCAGGGACAGACGCCCCAGTAGAGAACCCTGCCCCTGCACCCAGGAGACAGACCCCTTTGCCCACCAGGACGGGGACAAGTAGACCGCCAAGGCCCCCACACCGGCAAGAGCAGCCCACCAACCCAGGACCCCGACCAGACGGCGTGATGTTCTATCCGGGCTCCGACCCCTGATGGTCCAACGAACAGGGGTGTGGAAAGACCCCCCAGCCTCTCTCCCCCAGCTCAATGTGGTGTTGTTGCGTGTTGTTCTAATGTGCACTTAAAACAGAGGGGGGGGACATGGGAATACTGCCGGGTACCCCCATCTCCCCCCCCGGGCCCTCAGTGTCTAGATGCGTTTAACCAGTGGGTGCCGGGACCGCCACACCGCCAGGTCCCTACATGTGCGTTCCCTGTAAATGTTGCAAGTGTAAGTGTCTAAGTTGCTCAATAAAATCGGGACCCAGGCCGCCACCGGGTAGCGAACCCCCCGCTACCCCCAGGCACCGCCAGCGACCGAGGACCCCCGGGCCGAGGCCGGAACCCGGCGCACCACCGACTCGGGTACCCCGGACATGCCGCGCCAGGCCCGTGAGCAGACCGAAGTCCCGGGCGGCCAATCCCCAGGCCGACATCCTCCAGCCTTGCTACTACCGCCCGATGGCCGGGTGGCAACAGAACCCAGCACGTCCACCCACCAGCCCACACCCCACCAACTGGTCAGTCACCGTGGAGGCCGACCAACACCGGCCAGAGCCCCCCACCCCAGCACCCCCGCGAGGGCTAAGACCAAGACCCAGGAGCCATGTCCAGTGTCAATATAGCCGATCAGGCCCGGAGACGCCGGCCACCCGCCACGGCCTCTCGCCGACGCCCGGACGCGGCAAGCGGTCACCGGGGAGCAAGCGACAGGAACCAGCCCGGGGAGATGAACATTAGGTGTCTAACTCCCCGTATAACCGTATCCGGCTTAGTGTGGACGTAGCCTTAGAGTCGAGGGGTGTAAATCTATTTATAGACAGATTCCAGGGGGACAGACGTCACTTGCTGTGTTTTGTTTTTCTTAGGAGCAGGTAGGACGTATTTTCAGAGTGTTTTAAAGCTGACTAGTTTTTGTCATAGATTCCCCTAGGGACCTCGCCGTCACCAGGCATACGGGCCATTATACGGGTTAGGGCTCTCCGGGACGCCCGCTTTGAAAAATCGCAGCGGGCCCCCCGTGGGCCCGGGGGGGCCGCCGGGCTGGGGGACGGGAGAGGGGGCCCGTCCCCACGTCCCCGCCGAGCGGCGTCCCGATAGGGCCCTCGGGGGCCGCGGGGCGAATTTTCAAAGTTTGTGTTAAATGTATGCCCCGTGCACGCAGTACCGACGCAGCCACCAGGTGGCAGGATTCCTATATCCCTGGTGCCAAATTGTTCACCCCGGCGGGCCCTTGTCCACGAAGGACATATTGTCCACGGCGCGCCAGATGGGCGTCCGGCGTGCCGTGGACATTTTGTCACGGCGCATACGCCCCTAGTCGAGAGCCACGCCGGGGACATTTTGTCACGGCGCATACGCCCCTAGTCGTGAGCCGCGCCGGGGACATTTTGTCACGGCGCATACGCCCCTAGTCGTGAGCCACGCCGGGGACATTTTGTCACGGCGCATACGCCCCTAGTCGTGAGCCACGCCGGGGACATTTTGTCACGGCGCATACGCCCCTAGTCGTGAGCCACGCCGGGGACATTTTGTCACGGCGCATACGCCCCTAGTCGTGAGCCACGCCGGGGACAATTTGTCACGGCGCATACGCCCCTAGTCGTGAGCCACGCCGGGGACATTTTGTCACGGCGCATACGACCCTAGTCGTGACTTCAGGGACACCACTGGCTTCATGTAACCAGGATATGGGCCTCCATTCTGGGCTAAAGATCCACTGTCTGGGCCCCTGGTTCTCTGGGTCAGTTCAGGGACACCTCTGGCTTCATGTAACCAGGATATGGGCCTCCATTCTGGGCTAAAGATCCACTGTCTGGGCCCCTGGTTCTCTGGGTCAGTTCAGGGACACCTCTGGCTTCATGTAACCAGGATATGGGCCTCCATTCTGGGCTAAAGATCCACTGTCTGGGCCCCTGGTTCTCTGGGTCAGTTCAAGGACACCTCTGGCTTCATGTAACCAGGATATGGGCCTCCATTCTGGGCTAAAGATCCACTCTCTTGGCCCCTGGTTCTCTGGGTCAGTTCAAGGACACCTCTGGCTTCATGTAACCAGGATATGGGCCTCCATTCTGGGCTAAAGATCCACTCTCTTGGCCCCTGGTTCTCTGGGTCAGTTCAGGGACACCTCTGGCTCATGTAACCAGGATATGGGCTCCATTCTGGGCTAAGACCACTCTCTTGGCCCTGGTTCTCTGGGTCAGTTCAGGGACACCTCTGGCTTCATGTAACCAGGATATGGGCCTCCATTCTGGGCTACAGATCAACTGTCTGGGCCCCTGGTTCTCTGGGTCAGTTCAGGGACACCTCTGGCTTCATGTAACCAGGATATTGGCCTCCATTCTGGGCTAAAGAGCCACTATCTGGGCCCCTGGTTCTCTGGGTCAGTTCAGGGACACCTCTGGCTTCATGTAACCAGGATATGGGCCTCCATTCTGGGCTAAAGATCCACTGTCTGGGCCCCTGGTTCTCTGGGTTAGTACAGGGCCAAATCTGGCTCATCCCAGGTGGGTAAACAGGGGCAACAATGACCCTCCATGACCCAGGGGTCGGACCTCTACCACACCGGGGACATTTTGTCACGGCGCATACGCCCCTAGTCGTGAGCCACGCCGGGGACATTTTGTCACGGCGCATACGCCCCTAGTCGTGAGCCGCGCCGGGGACATTTTGTCACGGCGCATACGCCCCTAGTCGTGAGCCACGCCGGGGACATTTTGTCACGGCGCATACGCCCCTAGTCGTGAGCCACGCCGGGGACATTTTGTCACGCGCGCAACGCCCCTAGTCGTGAGACCACGCCGGGGACATTTTGTCACGGCGCATACGCCCCTAGTCGTGAGCCACGCCGGGGACATTTTGTCACGGCGCATACGCCCCTAGTCGTGAGCCACGCCGGGGACATTTTGTCACGGCGCATACGCCCCTAGTCGTGAGCCACGCCGGGGACATTTTGTCACGGCGCATACGCCCCTAGTCGTGAGCCACGCCGGGGACATTTTGTCACGGCGCATACGCCCCTAGTCGTGAGCCACGGCGGGGACATTTTGTCACGGCGCATACGCCCCTAGTCGTGAGCCACGCCGGGGACATTTTGTCACGGCGCATACGCCCCTAGTCGTGAGCCACGCCGGGGACATTTTGTCACGGCGCATACGCCCCTAGTCGTGACTTCAGGGAACCTCTGGCTTCAGAAAACAGGATCATTGGGCATCATTTTGGGCTCAAAGACACACTGTCTGGCCCCTGGTTCTCTGGGTCAGTTCAGGGACACCTCTGGCTTCATGTAACCAGGATATGGGCCTCCATTCTGGGCTAAAGATCCACTGTCTGGGCCCCTGGTTCTCTGGGTCAGTTCAGGGACACCTCTGGCTTCATGTAACCAGGATATGGGCCTCCATTCTGGGCTAAAGATCCACTGTCTGGGCCCCTGGTTCTCTGGGTCAGTTCAGGGACACCTCTGGCTTCATGTAACCAGGATATGGGCCTCCATTCTGGGCTAAAGATCCACTGTCTGGGCCCCTGGTTCTCTGGGTCAGTTCAGGGACACCTCTGGCTTCATGTAACCAGGATATGGGCCTCCATTCTGGGCTAAAGATCCACTGTCTTGGCCCCTGGTTCTCTGGGTCAGTTCAGGGACACCTCTGGCTTCATGTAACCAGGATATGGGCCTCCATTCTGGGCTAAAGATCCACTGTCTGGGCCCCTGGTTCTCTGGGTCAGTTCAGGGACACCTCTGGCTTCATGTAACCAGGATATGGGCCTCCATTCTGGGCTAAAGATCCACTGTCTGGGCCCCTGGTTCTCTGGGTCAGTTCAGGGACACCTCTGGCTTCATGTAACCAGGATATGGGCCTCCATTCTGGGCTAAAGATCCACTGTCTGGGCCCCTGGTTCTCTGGGTCAGTTCAGGGACACCTCTGGCTTCATGTAACCAGGATATGGGCCTCCATTCTGGGCTAAAGATCCACTGTCTGGGCCCCTGGTTCTCTGGGTCAGTTCAGGGACACCTCTGGCTTCATGTAACCAGGATATGGGCCTCCATTCTGGGCTAAAGATCCACTGTCTGGGCCCCTGGTTCTCTGGGTCAGTTCAGGGACACCTCTGGCTTCATGTAACCAGGATATGGGCCTCCATTCTGGGCTAAAGATCCACTGTCTGGGCCCCTGGTTCTCTGGGTCAGTTCAGGGACACCTCTGGCTTCATGTAACCAGGATATGGGCCTCCATGCTGGGCTAAAGATCCACTGTCTGGGCCCCTGGTTCTCTGGGTTAGTACAGGGCCAAATCTGGCTCATCCCAGGTGGGTAAACAGGGGCAACAATGACCCTCCATGACCCAGGGGTCGGACCTCTACAACACCGGGGACATTTTGTCACGGCGCATACGCCCCTAGTCGTGAGCCACGCCGGGGACATTTTGTCACGGCGCATACGCCCCTAGTCGTGAGCCACGCCGGGGACAATTTGTCACGGCGCATACGCCCCTAGTCGTGAGCCACGCCGGGGACATTTTGTCACGGCGCATACGCCCCTAGTCGTGAGCCACGCCGGGGACATTTTGTCACGGCGCATACGCCCCTAGTCGTGAGCCACGCCGGGGACATTTTGTCACGGCGCATACGCCCCTAGTCGTGAGCCACGCCGGGGACATTTTGTCACGGCGCATACGCCCCTAGTCGTGAGCCACGGTGGGGACATTTTGTCACGGCGCATACGCCCCTAGTCGTGAGCCACGCCGGGGACATTTTGTCACGGCGCATACGCCCCTAGTCGTGACTTCAGGGACACCTCTGGCTTCATGTAACCAGGATATGGGCATCCATTCTGGGCTAAAGATCCACTGTCTGGGCCCCTGGTTCTCTGGGTCAGTTCAGGGACACCTTTGGCTTCATGTAACCAGGATATGGGCCTCCATTCTGGGCTAAAGATCCACTGTCTGGGCCCCTGGTTCTCTGGGTCAGTTCAGGGACACCTCTGGCTTCATGTAACCAGGATATGGGCCTCCATTCTGGGCTAAAGATCCACTGTCTGGGCCCCTGGTTCTCTGGGTCAGTTCAGGGACACCTCTGGCTTCATGTAACCAGGATATGGGCCTCCATTCTGGGCTAAAGATCCACTGTCTGGGCCCCTGGTTCTCTGGGTCAGTTCAGGGACACCTCTGGCTTCATGTAACCAGGATATGGGCCTCCATTCTGGGCTAAAGATCCACTGTCTGGGCCCCTGGTTCTCTGGGTCAGTTCAGGGACACCTCTGGCTTCATGTAACCAGGATATGGGCCTCCATTCTGGGCTAAAGATCACTGTCTGGGCCCCTGGTTCTGGGTCAGTTTCAGGGAACCTCTGTTATAAGTAACCAGGATATGGGCTCCATTCTGGGCTAAAGATCCACTGTCTGGGCCCCTGGTTCTCTGGGTCAGTTCAGGGACACCTCTGGCTTCATGTAACCAGGATATGGGCCTCCATTCTGGGCTAAAGATCCACTGTCTGGGCCCCTGGTTCTCTGGGTCAGTTCAGGGACACCTCTGGCTTCATGTAACCAGGATATGGGCCTCCATTCTGGGCTAAAGATCCACTGTCTGGGCCGGCCCCTGGTTCTCTGGGTCAGTTCAGGGACACCTCTGGCTTCATGTAACCAGGATATGGGCCTCCATTCTGGGCTAAAGATCCACTGTCTGGGCCCCTGGTTCTCTGGGTCAGTTCAGGGACACCTCTGGCTTCATGTAACCAGGATATGGGCCTCCATTCTGGGCTAAAGATCCACTGTCTCGGCCCCTGGTTCTCTGGGTCAGTTCAGGGACACCTCTGGCTTCATGTAACCAGGATATGGGCCTCCATTCTGGGCTAAAGATCCACTGTCTGGGCCCCTGGTTCTCTGGGTCAGTTCAGGGACACCTCTGGCTTCATGTAACCAGGATATGGGCCTCCATTCTGGGCTAAAGATCCACTGTCTGGGCCCCTGGTTCTCTGGGTCAGTTCAGGGACACCTCTGGCTTCATGTAACCAGGATATGGGCCTCCATTCTGGGCTAAAGATCCACTGTCCAGGCCCCTGGTTCTCTGGGTCAGTTCAGGGACACCTCTGGCTTCATGTAACCAGGATATGGGCCTCCATGCTGGGCTAAAGATCCACTGTCTGGGCCCCTGGTTCTCTGGGTTAGTACAGGGCCAAATCTGGCTCATCCCAGGTGGGTAAACAGGGGCAACAATGACCCTCCATGACCCAGGGGTCGGACCTCTACCACACCGGGGACATTTTGTCACGGCGCATACGCCCCTAGTCGTGACTTCAGGGACACCTCTGGCTTCATGTAACCAGGATATGGGCATCCATTCTGGGCTAAAGATCCACTGTCTGGGCCCCTGGTTCTCTGGGTCAGTTCAGGGACACCTCTGGCTTCATGTAACCAGGATATGGGCCTCCATTCTGGGCTAAAGATCCACTGTCTGGGCCCCTGGTTCTCTGGGTCAGTTCAGGGACACCTCTGGCTTCATGTAACCAGGATATGGGCCTCCATTCTGGGCTAAAGATCCACTGTCTGGGCCCCTGGTTCTCTGGGTCAGTTCAGGGACACCTCTGGCTTCATGTAACCAGGATATGGGCCTCCATTCTGGGCTAAAGATCCACTGTCTGGGCCCCTGGTTCTCTGGGTCAGTTCAGGGACACCTCTGGCTTCATGTAACCAGGATATGGGCCTCCATTCTGGGCTAAAGATCCACTGTCTGGGCCCCTGGTTCTCTGGGTCAGTTCAGGACACCTCTGGCTTCATGTAACCAGGATATGGGCCTCCATTCTGGGCTAAAGATCCACTGTCTGGGCCCCTGGTTCTCTGGGTCAGTTCAGGGACACCTCTGGCTTCATGTAACCAGGATATGGGCCTCCATTCTGGGCTAAAGATCCACTGTCTGGGCCCCTGGTTCTCTGGGTCAGTTCAGGGACACCTCTGGCTTCATGTAACCAGGATATGGGCCTCCATTCTGGGCTAAAGATCCACTGTCTGGGCCCCTGGTTCTCTGGGTCAGTTCAGGGACACCTCTGGCTTCATGTAACCAGGATATGGGCCTCCATTCTGGGCTAAAGATCCACTGTCTGGGCCCCTGGTTCTCTGGGTCAGTTCAGGGACACCTCTGGCTTCATGTAACCAGGATATGGGCCTCCATTCTGGGCTAAAGATCCTGTCTGGGCCCCTGGTTCTCTGGGTCAGTTCAGGGACACCTCTGGCTTCATGTAACCAGGATATGGGCCTCCATTCTGGGCTAAAGATCCACTGTCTGGGCCCCTGGTTCTCTGGGTCAGTTCAGGGACACCTCTGGCTTCATGTAACCAGGATATGGGCCTCCATTCTGGGCTACAGATCAACTGTCTGGGCCCCTGGTTCTCTGGGTTAGTACAGGGCCAAATCTGGCTCATCCCAGGTGGGTAAACAGGGGCAACAATGACCCTCCATGACCCAGGGGTCGGACCTCTACCACACCGGGGACATTTTGTCACGGCGCATACGCCCCCTAGTCCGTGAGCCCACGCCGGACATTTTGTCACGGCGCATACGCCCCTAGTCGTGAGCCACGCCCGGGGACAATTTGTCACGGCGCATACGCCCCTAGTCGTGAGCCACGCCGGGGACATTTTGTCACGGCGCATACGCCCCCTAGTCGTGAGCCACGCCGGGGACATTATTTGTCACGGCGCATACGCCCCCTAGTCGTGAGCCACGCCGGGGACATTTTGTCACGGCGCATACGCCCCTAGTCGTGAGACCACGCCGGGGGACATTTTATGTCACGGCGCATACGCCCCTAGTCGTGAGCCAGGGGTGGGGACATTTTGTCACGGCGCATACGCCCCTAGTCGTGAGCCACGCCGGGGACATTTTGTCACGGCGCATACGCCCCTAGTCGTGACTTCAGGGACACCTCTGGCTTCATGTAACCAGGATATGGGCATCCATTCTGGGCTAAAGATCCACTGTCTGGGCCCCTGGTTCTCTGGGTCAGTTCAGGGACACCTTTGGCTTCATGTAACCAGGGATATGGGCCTCCATTCTGGGCTAAAGATCCACTGTCCTGGGCCCCTGGTTCTCTGGGGTCAGTTCAGGGACACCTCTGGCTTCATGTAACCAGGATATGGGCCTCCATTCTGGGCTAAAGATCCACTGTCTGGGCCCCTGGTTCTCTGGGTCAGTTCAGGGACACATCTGGCTTCATGTAACCAGGATATGGGCCTCCATTCTGGGCTAAAGATCCACGCTCCTGGCCTCTTGTTCTCTGGGTCAGTTCAGGGACACCTCTGGCTTCATGTAACCAGGATATGGGCCTCCATTCTGGGCTAAAGATCCACTGTCTTGGCCCCTGGTTCTCTGGGTCAGTTCAGGGACACCTCTGGCTTCATGTAACCAGGATATGGGCCTCCATTCTGGGCTAAAGATCCACTGTCTGTTCCCCGTGTTCTCTGGGTCAGTTCAGGGACACCTCTGGCTTCATGTAACCAGGATATGGGCCTCCATTCTGGGCTAAAGATCCACTGTCTGGGCCCCTGGTTCTCTGGGTCAGTTCAGGGACACCTCTGGCTTCATGTAACCAGGATATGGGCCTCCATTCTGGGCTAAAAGATCCACTGTCTGGGCCCCCTGGTTCTCTGGGTCAGTTTCAGGGACACCTCTGACTTCATGTAACCAGGATATGGGACCTCCATTCTGGGCTAGAGATCAAACTGTCTGGGCCCCTGGTATCTCTGGGTCAGTTCAGGGACACCTCTGGCTTCATGTAACCAGGATATGGGCCTCCATATCTGGGCTAAAGATCCACTGTCTGGGCCCCCTGGTTCTCTGGGTCAGTTCAGGGACACCTCTGGCTTCATGTAACCAGGATATGGGCCTCCCATTCTGGGCTAAAGATCCACTGTCTGGGCCACTGGTTCTCTGGGTCAGTTCAGGGACACCTCTGGCTTCATGTAACCAGGATAATGGGCCTCCATTCTGGGGCTAAAGATCCACTGTCTGGGCCGGCCCCTGGTTCTCTGGGTCTGTTCAGGGACACCTCTGGCTTCATGTAACCAGGATATGGGCCTCCATTCTGGCTAAAGATCCACTGTCTGGGCCGGCCCCTGGTTCTCTGGGTCAGTTCAGGGACACCTATGGCTTCATGTAACCAGGATATGGGCCCTCCATTCTGGGCTAAAGATCCACTGTCTGGGCCCCTGGTTCTCTGGGTCAGTTCAGGGACACCTCTGGCTTCATGTAACCAGGATATGGGCCTCCATTCTGGGCTACAGATCAACTGTCTGGGCCCCTGGTTCTCTGGGTTAGTACAGGGCCAAATCTGGCTCATCCCAGTGGGGTAAACAGGGGCAACAATGACCCTCCATGACCCAGGGGTCGGACCTCTACCACAACCGGGGACATTTTGTCACGGCGCATACGCCCCTAGTCGTGAGCCACGCCGGGGACGCCCCTAGTCGTGAGCCACGCCGGGGACAATTTGTCACGGCGCATACGCTCCTAGTCATGAGCCACGCCGGGGACATTTTGTCACGGCGCATACGCCCCTAGTCGTGAGCCACGGCGGGGACAATTTGTCACGGCGCATACGCCCCTAGTCATGAGCCACACCGGGGACAATTTGTCACGGCGCATACGCCCCTAGTCATGAGCCACGCCGGGGACATTTTGTCACGGCGCATACGCCCCTAGTCGTGAGCCACGGCGGGGACAATTTGTCACGGCGCATACGCCCCTAGTCGTGAGCCATGCCGGGGACAATCTGCCGCGGCGCATACGCACCATTCGCGCGCCGCGCCGGATACCCTTCTGCCGCGGCATATACGCATAAGCTGTATTAAAGGTCCACATCTGTTGACCTGAAAAAATTACATATATCATTTTTATTTTATGACTGAGGAGTATTAATTAAAGTCATCAGAAAATAAAAAGAATACAACTGTAGGTGACATATCCATATTTGCAAGACTGTGCTGTCATTGGGTGGTTTATGAATAACACATAAACGTTTTAATGAACTCTATCAGACAAGGTAAAGCTAGCGAATACCAATACCATACCAGCGTTATTTGTATAGCACACTTAACAACAGCATGGGAGCTGACCATGGTGCTGAAAAGAGCAGCAAAATAAAAATATAAAATTATCAAAAACTGCGATTCTGAGCTCAGCGATTCATTAAAAATTTACTTCTTTACTTTACTACATTAGAAAGTTGAAGTTTTGCTGGAAATTTAAAGGCCAACTAACCTGGATTTGAATGCAGTTTAACTTTATTTTTACAGTCACGTCTAATGTTGCATTTTTAATCTTGAAAATCCCAGCGTTTTGTCACAAAAGGACAGTTTAAGAAAGAGAGGAATCTTTCCAACAGTCTATGTAAACCCCAATGCAGATTCATTTCCTTTTTAAATTAAAGGGTTTAAAGGGTTCATTTAAGACAGACTGCATGTTTCTATGACTTTCCTAGCCAAGATTAACAGCTGGAGGAATTTTTGCTTTATCCAAAAACTGCGATTCTGAGCTCAGTGATTCATTAAAAAATTTACTTCCCAAAACAAGTTGATATTATCTGATATTTTACTCTACAATAATCCAGGATGTCTCATTAGAAAGTTGAAGTTTTGCTGGAAATTTAAAGGCCAACTAAACCTGGGATTTGAAGCAGTTTTAAACTTTATTTTACAGTCACGTCTAATGTTGCATTTTTAATCTTGAAAATCCCAGTGTTTTGTCACAATAAGACAGTTTAAGAAGAGAGGAATCTTTCCAACAGCTATGTGAACCCAATGCAGATTAATTTCATTTTAAATTAAAGGTTTAAAGGGTTCATTTAAGACAGACTGCATGTTTCTATGACTTTTCCTAGCCAGATTAACAGCTGGAGGAATTTTGCTTTATCCAAAACTGCGATTCTGAGCTTAGTGGATTCATTAAAAATTTACTTCCCAAAACAAGTTGATATTATCTGATATTTTACTCTACAATAATCCAGGATGTCTCATTAGAAAGTTGAAGTTTTGCTGGAAAATTTAAAGGCCAACTAACCTGGATTTGAAGCAGTTTAACTTTATTTACAGTCACGTCTAATGTTGCATTTTTTAATCTTGAAAATCCCCAGCGTTTTGTCACAAAAGAGGACAGTTTAAGAAGAGAGGAATCTTTCCAACAGCTATGTAAACCCAATGCAGATTCATTTCCGTTTAAATTAAAGGTTTAAAGGGTTCATTTAAGACAGACTGCATGTTTCTATGACTTTCCTAGCCAGATTAACAGCTGGAGGAATTTTGCTTTATCCAAAACTGCGATTCTGAGCTCAGTGATTCATTAAAAAATTTTAACTTCCCAAAACAAATTGATATTATCTGATATTTTACTCTACAATAATCCAGGATGTCTCATTAGAAAGTTGAAGTTTTGCTGGAAATTTTAAAGGCCAACTAATCTGGATTTGAAGCAGTTTAACTTTATTTTACAGTCACGTCTAATGTTGCATTTTTTAATCTTGAAAATCCCAGCGTTTTGTCACAAAAGGACAGTTTAAGAAGAGAGGAATCTTTCCAACAGCTATGTGAACCCAATGCAGATTAATTTCCTTTTAAATTAAAGGTTTAAAAGGGTTCATTTAAGACAGACTGCATGTTTCTATGACTTTCCTAGCCAGATTAAACAGCAGGAGGAATTTTGCTTTATCCAAAAACTGCGATTCTGAGCTCAGTGATTCATTTAAAAAAATTTACTTCCCCAAAACAAGTTGATATTATCTGATATTTTTACTCTACAATAATCCAGGATGTCTCATTAGAAAGTTGAAGTTTTGCTGGAAATTTAAAGGCCAACTAACCTGGATTTGAAGCAGTTTAACTTTATTTTACAGTCACGTCTAATGTTGCATTTTTAATCTTGAAAATCCCAGTGTTTTGTCACAATAAGACAGTTTAAGAAGAGAGGAATCTTTCCAACAGCTATGTGAACCCAATGCAGATTAATTTCATTTTAAATTAAAGGTTTAAAGGGTTCATTTAAGACAGACTGCATGTTTCTATGACTTTTCCTAGCCAGATTAACAGCTGGAGGAATTTTTGCTTTATCCAAAACTGCGATTCTGAGCTTAGTGATTCATTAAAAAATTTACTTCCCAATACAAGTTGATTTTATCTGATATTTTTACTCTACAATAATCCAGGATGTCTCATTAGAAAGTTGAAGTTTTGCTGGAAATTTAAAGGCCAACTAACCTGGATTTGAAGCAGTTTAACTTTATTTTACAGTCACGTCTAAATGTTGCATTTTTTAATCTTGAAAATCCCAGCGTTTTGTCACAAAAAGGACAGTTTAAGAAGAGAGGAATCTTTCCAACAGCTATGTAAAACCCAATGCAGATTCATTTCCGTTTAAATTAAAGTTTTAAAGGGGTTCATTTAAGACAGACTGCATGTTTCTATGACTTTCCTAGCCAGATTAACAGCTGGAGGAATTTTGCTTTATCCAAAACTGCGATTCTGAGCTCAGTGATTCATTAAAAATTTACTTCCCAAAACAAGTTGATATTATCTGATATTTTACTCTACAATAATCCAGGATGTCTCATTAGAAAGTTGAAGTTTTGCTGGAAATTTAAAGGCCAACTAACCTGGATTTGAAGCAGTTTTAACTTTATTTTACAGTCACGTCTAATGTTGCATTTTTAATCTTGAAAATCCCAGCGTTTTGTCACAAAAAGACAGTTTAAGAAGAGAGGAATCTTTCCAACAGCTATGTGAACCCAATGCAGATTAATTTCCTTTTAAATTAAAGGTTTAAAGGGTTCATTTAAGACAGACTGCATGTTTCTATGACTTTCCTAGCCAGATTAACAGCTGGAGGAATTTTGCTTTATCCAAAACTGCGATTCTGAGCTCAGTGATTCATTAAAAAATTTACTTCCCAAAACAAGTTGATATTATCTGATATTTTTACTCTACAATAATCCAGGATGTCTCATTAGAAAGTTTGGAAATTTTTGCTGGAAATTTAAAGGCCAACTAACCTGGATTTGAAGCAGTTTAACTTTATTTTACAGTCACGTCTAATGTTGCATTTTTAATCTTGAAAATCCCAGCGTTTTGTCACAAAAGGACAGTTTAAGAAGAGAGGAATCTTTCCAACAGCTATGTGAACCCAATGCAGATTAATTTCCTTTTAAAATTAAAGGTTTACAAAGGGTTCATTTAAGACAGACTGCATGTTTCTATGACTTTCCTAGCCACATTAACAGCTGGAGGAATTTTGCTTTATCCAAAACTGCGATTCTGAGCTTAGCGATTCATTAAAAAATTTACTTCCCAAAACAAGTTGATATTATCTGATATTTTTACTCTACAATAATCCAGGATGTCTCATTAGAAAGTTGAAGTTTAGCTGGAAATTTAAAGGCCAACTAACCTGGATTTGAAGCTGTTTAACTTTATTTTTACAGTCACGTCTAATGTTGCATTTTTTAATCTTGAAAATCACAGCGTTTTTGTCACAAAAGGACAGTTTAAGAAGAGAGGGAATCTTTCCAACAGCTATGTGAACCTAATGCAGATTAATTTCCTTTTTAAATTAAAGGTTTTAAAAGGGTTCATTTAAGAACAGACTGCATGTTTCTATGACTTTTCCTAGCCAGATTAAACAGCTGGAGGAATTTTGCTTTTATCCAAAACTGCGATTCTGAGCTCAGTGATTCATTAAAAATTTACTTCCCAAAACAAGTTGATATTATCTGATATTTTACTCTACAATAATCCAGGATGTCTCATTAGAAAGTTGAAGTTTTGCTGGAAATTTAAAGTCCAACTAACCTGGATTTGAAGCAGTTTAACTTTATTTTTACAGTCACGTCTAATGTTGCATTTTTTAATCTTGAAAATCCCAGCGTTTTGTCACAAAAGGACAGTTTTAAGAAGAAGAGAGAGAATCTTTCCAACAGCTATGTAAAACCCAATGCAGATTCATTTCCTTTTTAAATTAAAGGTTTTAAAGGGTTCATTTAAGACAGACTGCATGTTTCTATGACTTTCCTAGCCACATTAACAGCTGGAGGAATTTTGCTTTATCCAAAACTACTGCGAATCTGAGCTCAGTGATTCATTAAAAATTTACTTCCCAAAACAAGTTGATATTATCTGATTATTTATACTCTACAATAATCCAGGATGTCTCATTAGAAAGTTTGAAGTTTTTGCTGGAAATTTTAAGGCCAAGTAACCTGGATTTGAAGCAGTTTAACTTTATTTTTACAGTCACGTCTAATGTTGCATTTTTAATCTTGAAAATACCAGCGTTTTGTCACAAAAGGACAGTTTAAGAAGAGAGGAAATCTTTCCAACAGCTATGTAAACCCAATGCAGATTCATTTCGCCTTTTAAATTAAAGGTTTAAAGGGTTCATTTAAGACAGCTAAACCTTTAAAAAATGTTTCCCCCCACTTTTGAAACCTGGTTTGTTAAAAAAATATACCTTGGTAATACCATCTTAAAACAAGAAATGAGGCCAAAAAAAATGGTCATCTGAAAAAACTTTAATAAAAATATTTATTTAGAAAAAAATACAATATTTTGGCCAGCTTCAACTTCATCTTCATCCTTCTCTTCTTCTTCTTCTTCTCCCTGTTCACGCTCTTATCTCCTCCTCCTGCTTCTCATTAGTCGTCTCTGCCTGAGAAAAGACAAAAGTGCATTAGAAGCATACCACAATGAAATAGAAAGGGCAGCCTGTAATAAAGATAATCACCCTGTGTGAACCTCCTCCTCATCATCATCATCTTCTGTCTCCTCCTCCTCTTCTTTTTCTTCTCCCCGACCACCTCGCTACATCTCTTCTTCCTCCTCCTGCTGCTGCTCCTCAGTTTTGCTCTGCCTGGAAAAGCACAAGTGCATTAGAAGCATACCATGATAAAATAAAAAGAGAAGGTTGTAATAAAGGTCCTCACCTGTTGAACCTCCTCCTCATCATCATCATCGTCTGAGTCCTCATTCATTTTTGCCATGGGCAGCTTCAATCTCATCTTCATCCTTTTCTTCTTCCTGGTCACCTCCATCATCTCCTCCTCCAGCGAGGACGTCCCGGTCTCCTGGTAGGGGATATGGATGTCCTCGTCACTGGAGGAGGAAGTGGTGTCACGTCGGCCTGCAGACCTGGCTGGTGTGGTGGAGCGGGCCCGTTTGGGAGGGGTGGAGCCTGATGGTCCTGGCGCCTCCCTGACAGCTGTGGCCTCTTCAAACTGCCGCCTCAGCTCCGCAGATTCAGTGGACTTCAGGGCCTGGACATAAAATTTATCTGCGGTCGTGGTGTCGTGGCACATGACCGCAGATAGTTTCCTCCTGACCTCCTCACTGTGGAACGCCTTGGCCTGAGGAA
Source organism: Apricaphanius iberus (assembly GCA_028564705.1). Taxonomy (NCBI): domain Eukaryota; kingdom Metazoa; phylum Chordata; class Actinopteri; order Cyprinodontiformes; family Aphaniidae; genus Apricaphanius; species Apricaphanius iberus. The sequence goes on along the minus strand of JAPXFQ010002123.1, from coordinate 71,268 downwards.
GAAGGGAATAGATGGAGAAGAGACTGGAAGTCAATATGAGCGAGTTTACAGATCAGTTTATGTCAAAGTTCAACTCACGTGTGTGGCCACAGCGCTCCTGATGTCAACAAAGGTGGGCTTTCTGGGCAGGCCCATCTCTGTCCATGCGAGCTGCAGGTATTTTACAAGGTTTTTCACATAGCCTTCATTCCTGCAAAAGAAGACCAGGTTGGTTCTCGGCCTGAGTCGTTCCCGGAGCTCCAGCCATTTCTCCAGCCATTGGAACTCTGAGGGGTGCAGAATAATCTGGGCGGAGCCAAAGGCCTTGTTCGTCTTGTGGTCGGCCACCTGCAAGAGAGAGTATAACATGCCTCCAAATTCAGCTCAGAAAGAAGAGAACAAAAATTCAGTCTATTTGGGGACATTTACACACATTGATCATAAAGCCTGGGCACTGAGGAGTGTGGTTGGCTTTAGCTTCCTCCACCTCCTCCACAGTCATGTTGTTAAGAACACCAGTCCTGTGCCCATATATGGAGGAGATGAAGACACTCAGATAGCTGTAAAAGCGATACCTGAGCTGCAGGCTGTTGTCGCCCTCCATCTCAGCTAAAGAGATTTAAAAGGAGAATTAAAACACAATACACACACAAAAAAAACTTTCCCATCCATTCATTTTTGTCTTGGACTTAATTTCCCTCTGGGATCATTAAAGTATTTTGAATTTGAATTCTTACCCAGCAGCTCAGGTATCTTCTGGGCTGCCATCTCCCTGCATTTGGCCAGCAGATTAGGGGAGATGGCCCGCAGCTCCTTGGCAGACTTCACCTTTATCTGGTGAACAGAGACATGGCGCTGGAGCTGGGTGATCCCTTTCTGGACTACACGGATGGATGAGCTGAGTCTTTGACAGGCGAGAGAGCTGTGGAAGGGTCTCGCTGAAGTACACAAGGAACGAATACACATTTCTCAGGTAGAACATGACTGTTGTGTACTTCTTCCCCATCTTCAACAGGTTTCTGGTCCAGCTAGAAAATAAATTTAAAAAAAGCAACAAAAAAAAGAAAGGGATATCAGATGTGCTCAATACATAACTAATGAGAAATCAACCAGCTGCGTACCTATGTATTCTCTCCGTGTAGCCCAGGAACAGCCAGCTCCAGCGCTGATTCGAGCACAAGGACATGTACGACAGGAAACCTTTTATCCTCGAAATCCGGGACACTGCATTTTCAATTTGTTTTTTGGAGGGGCACCCCCCCTCCAAAAAACGCATGTACTCTTGGAGGTACTTTACTGTAAAGAAAAAGTGTTATTAAACTTCAAAAGTGTAGAGTTATTTCAGAACAAACTTCTTAATTTCACAGCTCCATCACAACTTACAAATTGTCTCAGGTAGGAAGACACCTTTGGCCTGCAGCAGGGACGGCTCCACTGGAGCTTCCTGGTTAGCGTCCCCAAACAGAGGTGTGAAAGCCCCAGTAGGCAGTGCAGGAGGAGGAAGAGTGGAGTGACATTGAGGGGTCAGCTGTGGCGGAGAGGAACACCCTGATGGTCGTGTAGGAGCCAAGCTAGACTGGACTTGTGGAGCCTGAGTAGGAAGCTGTTGAGGGGTCAGCTGTGGCGGAGAGGAACACCCTGATGGTCGTGTAGGAGCCAAGCTAGACTGGACTTGTGGAGCCTGAGTAGGCAGCTGTTGAGGGGTCAGCTGTGGCGGAGAGGAACACCCTGATGATGGCAAAGAAGGCCAAAAAGGGTGGGATGAAAGAGATGGAGGACTTGCAGGCTGGGCTGATGAAGGGGGCAACTCCTGGTCAGAAGCCTGGGCAGATGCTACTTCCATCTCTGAAGTGGGGCAGCCAGGATCACCCTCACCCCCAGAACTAATTTGTGCCTGTAGAACAGAAGAACAGAACAATTCTTTATTGTCCCTTAAGGAGAAATTCAGTCATAGAAGCAGCAAAGTGGCAGGGAATAGAAACATTTAGATTCAGAAGTATAGAAAAAGTAAATGAATGTTATTAATAAAAATGGTAAAAACATTATTATCACATAATAGATTGAAAGAATGCAATAAAAAAATTATATATATAAATAAAACTGTGTTCTACCCACCTTGCCGTGCTCCCTTGCAAGGCGGTTGTACCGCTTGGCAACAGACCCAAACCTGGCCCGCACCTTCCCCAGTTCAGTGTTCAATTGGCGAACCTCCCATTCTAATCTGCAGATCCTCCGGTGCGCCTGTTGGCAACCGTTGCAGTCAACTTGAAGCTCAGGCTCTGGGAGCCCCACGTCGGCCCCCTCTTCAGCCTCCAGCTGGACGTCCAGGAAAGAGGCCATGGGCGTTTCTGGGTTGCTTCTCCTTAATCGCTGCAGCAGAACCAGCGCTGTGCGCTCTTTCAGCTTGGACAGCTCCATCTGCCTGTCACCCGGACTCTTCTCCAGGTGCTGGTACAAAATATGATGGTCACACCTGGCACCGTTGTAGGAGCAACCGATGATCGGGCACGGCTCCTTTCTGACATTCGTGTGGCCTGTAGAAAGCCTAAGAAGGATCTGACGCTCCTCCATATTTTTCACCTGGTGTCCCCGCCGGAGGTGTTGCGAGAGCGCAGCGTAAGACTTGCGGCATAACGGGCAGCAAGAGCTCCGATGGGGAAGCGTCATCCTGTCCTGTTAAGAAAGAAGCACAGTTGGGGGTGATAGGAAAAAACGAGAATTAACCTTTGACATTCATACAATGCACACATTTTCTATAGGAACCCAAAAAATAAAAGAATAAAAATAATTAAAGCACCTCACACCAGAGGGGAAAAAAAATCTCTTGCAGCTTTAACGAGAGAAAGTTTGATTAAAGAAATAAAGAAATTCCAGCAGAAATACAGAATAAAAAATAAATGAATTTGTACTTACGATTTCTTTCGTGTGCTGGACCAGGTAAAAAAGTTGTGATACGGGCGTTGCGTCTCTGCAGCAGTTCGATCATTCCAAAAATGAGGAGGGAAATTCAGCACCACATTTATACTCTGTCCCAGCGCAGGTGTCTCCTTTTTGTCACCGCGAATACTCCATCAAAGTTCCCTTGCTTTCAAAACAAAAATCCTGCAGCTGCGCGGTTAAAAAACAAACCATCGGAGTCCGAACACAATTCAACATGAAACCCAGAGACCGGCTCCCACCTGTGAAAACTCTATCAGAAGTTGTCGGCCTCTTTGATAGATAAAAGAAAAAGCATAAAATAGGTGAATGAATATGAATCCATCACGCTAAACTTAAGGGGAAAGGTGGAAGCAGCAGAGAGAAGCCCGGTGTTTACGTCAGCTGTCAGTGGCGATCTCTCATAAAAGCACCCTGATTGCGGGATTATTGCTTAATAAAGTCATGCTTTAGGTGGACACACCTGACTGAAGCTGTGCTCCGTCTGGAAGAGACCATTAATAAGCCTCTACAATATATTTATGTCCGTCTCTGTGTTTCGAGAAGCTGCACCGGCTCAGCTGATACTGTTAACATGATGTCACATTAGTTTCCTGACACCAGAAAGACCCTTGTTATTACCCAGCAGGTTAGGGATCTTCAAGGCCATCACCTCCCTGCATCTGGCTAGCAGATCAGCAAAGATGGCCTGAAGCTCTTTGTTCACCAGGTAAAGATGAAATCAGCCAGAGAACTTAGGCTTTGACAGGCGGCAGGGCTGTGGAGGCGAGTCCCTAAAGTACTGGATGAATGACTGCCATATACTTCTTCCCAATCAGCAGGTGTGTGGTCCAGTAGGACAAAAGAAATAGATGTGGTCATTTTATTCATAACTATTTCAAATCAAAGAGCTGCTTATAGGGTTAATGCATTTCCTAAATAATGCATCATGTCACAAGATAAGGCATTTTTTTTCTGCTACTCCTCGTGCATTCTGCTTTTCAGCTCTGAGAATTGCTCGCCTTGCCATGGCGGTTAACCTGCGCAGACATGGCGTGCAGATCAGCACTTTGCTATTATCTGATATTTTACTCTACAATAATCCAGGATGTCTCATTAGAAAGTTGAAGTTTTGCTGGAAATTTAAAGGCCAACAAACCTGGCGATTTGAAGCAGTTTAACTTTATTTTACAGTCACGTCTAATGTTGCATTTTTAATCTTGAAAATCCCAGCGTTTTGTCACAAAAGGACAGTTTAAGAAGAGAGGAATCTTTCCAACAGCTATGTAAACCCAATGCAGATTCATTTCCGTTTAAATTAAAGGTTTAAAGGGTTCATTTAAGACAGACTGCATGTTTCTATGACTTTCCTAGCCAGATTAACAGCTGGAGGAATTTTGCTTTATCCAAAACTGCGAGTCTGAGCTTAGCGATTCATTAAAAATTTACTTCCCAAAACAAGTTGATATTATCTGATATTTTACTCTACAATAATCCAGGATGTCTCATTAGAAAGTTGAAGTTTTGCTGGAAATTTAAAGGCCAACTAACCTGGATTTGAAGCAGTTTAACTTTATTTTACAGTCACGTCTAATGTTGCATTTTTAATCTTGAAAATCACAGCGTTTTGTCACAAAAGGACAGTTTAAGAAGAGAGGAATCTTTCCAACAGCTATGTGAACCCAATGCAGATTCATTTCCTTTTAAATTAAAGGTTTAAAGGGTTCATTTAAGACAGACTGCATGTTTCTATGACTTTCCTAGCCAGATTAACAGCTGGAGGAATTTTGCTTTATCCAAAACTGCGAGTCTTGAGCTTAGCGATTCATCTAAAAAAATTTACTTCCAATTCAACAAATTATGAATCCAGACATCAGGCAAAGAGGGCTGTTTCACTGCACCTCTAAAAACAAAGCTTGAAGTGTTCGCTGGAAATTTAAAGGGCCAAGTACCCTGGATTGAAGCAGTTTAACTTTATTTTACAGTCACGTCTAATGTTGCATTTTTAATCTTGAAAATCCCAGCGTTTTGTCACAAAAGGACAGTTTAAGAAGAGATTAATCTTTCCAACAGCTATGTGAACCCAATGCAGATTCATTTCCTTTTAAATTAAAGGTTTAAAGGGTTCATTTAAGACAGACTGCATGTTTCTATGACTTTCCTAACCAGATTAACAGCTGGAGGAATTTTGCTTTATTCAAAACTGTGATTCTGAGCTTAGCGATTCATTAAAAATTTACTTCCCAAAACAAGTTGATATTATCTGATATTTTACTCTACAATAATCCAGGATGTCTCATTAGAAAGTTGAAGTTTTGCTGGAAATTTAAAGGCCAACTAACCTGGATTTGAAGCAGTTTAACTTTATTTTAAAGTCACGTCTAATGTTGCATTTTTAATCTTGAAAATCACAGCGTTTTGTCACAAAAGGGACATGTTTAAGAAAAGAGAGTATGATCTTATTCCAACAGCTATGTGGATTCATGCAGATTATTTCCTTTTTAAAATTAAGGGTTTTTAAAGGGTTCATTTAAGAGACAGACTGCATGTTTTCTATGACTTCTCCTAGCCACCATTACCGAGCTGGAGGAATTTGGCTTTATCCAAAACTGCTGGCGATTTGAGCTTTAGCGATTCATTAAAAAATTTACTTCCCACATAACTAGTTGATATTTATGATTTTATGATATTTTACTCTACATAATCTCAGGATGTTCATCAGGAAAAGTTGAAGTTTTGCTGTGATAAATTTAATGAACAGGAGTAACATGGATTTGAAAGCTCAGTTTAACTTTATTTTACAGTCACGTACTATTGTTTGCTTTTTGCTCTTGAAAAATCCCGGGTTTTGTCACAAAAGCCCAGGTTTAAGAAGAGAGGAATCTTTCCAACAGCTCTGTGAACCCAATGCAGATTAATTTCCTTTTAAATTAAAGGTTTAAAGGGTTCATTTAAGACAGACTGCATGTTTCTATGACTTTCCTAGCCACATTAACAGCTGGAGGAATTTTGCTTTATCCAAAACTGCGATTCTGAGCTTAGCGATTCATTAAAAATTTACTTCCCAAAACAAGTTGATATTATCTGATATTTTACCCCCTGGTTCTCTGTGTCAGTTCAGGGACACCTCTGGCTTCATGTAACCAGGATATGGGCCTCCATTCTGGGCTAAAGATCCACTGTCTGGGCCCCTGGTTCTCTGGGTCAGTTCAGGGACACCGCTGTCTTCAAGTAACCAGGATATGGACCTCCATTCTGGGCTAAAGATCCACTGTCTGGGCCCCTGGTTCTCTGGGTCAGTTCAGGGACACCTCTGGCTTCATGTAACCAGGATATGGGCCTCCATTCTGGGCTACAGATCAACTGTCTGGGCCCCTGGTTCTCTGGGTCAGTTCAGGGACACCTCTGGCTTCATGTAACCAGGATATGGGCCTCCATTCTGGGCTAAAGATCAACTGTCTTGGCCCCTGGTTCTCTGGGTCAGTTCAGGGACACCTCTGGCTTCATGTAACCAGGATATGGGCCTCCATTCTGGGCTAAAGATCCACGGTCTGGGCCCCTGGTTCTCTGGGTCAGTTCAGGGACACCTCTGGCTTCATGTAACCAGGATATGGGCCTCCATTCTGGGCTAAAGATCCACTGTCTGGGCCCCTGGTTCTCTGGGTCAGTTCAGGGACACCTCTGACTTCATGTAACCAGGATATGGACCTCCATTCTGGGCTAGAGATCAACTGTCTGGGCCCCTGGTTCTCTGGGTCAGTTCAGGGACACCTCTGGCTTCATGTAACCAGGATATGGGCCTCCATTCTGGGCTAAAGATCCACTGTCTGGGCCCCTGGGTCTCTGGGTCAGTTCAGGGACACCTCTGGCTTCATGTAACCAGGATATGGGCCTCCATTCTGGGCTAAAGATCCACTGTCTGGGCCCCTGGTTCTCTGGGTCAGTTCAGGGACACCTCTGGCTTCATGTAACCAGGATATGGGCCTCCATTCTGGGCTAAAGATCCACTGTCTTGGCCCCTGGTTCTCTGGTTCAGTTCAGGGACACCTCTGGCTTCATGTAACCAGGATATGGTCCTCCATTCTGGGCTACAGATCAACTGTCTGGGCCCCTGGTTCTCTGGGTCAGTTCAGGGACACCTCTGGCCTGATGGGAAGCTGGCGCCTCATGGGAAGGTCCGAACCGATTCAGAACGCAGTGAAACCAAGGAGCGGGCTCAACAGAAACTCCTAGACAATATTCCAGGTAGCGACGCATGGAGGCTAGGGAAGTGTATTGGCGGATTCCAGATCAACTGTCTGGGCCCCTGGTTCTTGGGTTAGTACAGGGCCAAATCTGGCTCATCCCAGGTGGGTAAACAGGGGCAACAATGACCCTCCATGACCCAGGGGTCGGACCTCTACCACACCGGGGACATTTTGTCACGGCGCATACGCCCCTAGTCGTGAGCCACGCCGGGGACAATTTGTCACGGCGCATACGCTCCTAGTCATGAGCCACGCCGGGGACATTTTGTCACGGCGCATACGCCCCTAGTCGTGAGCCACGGCGGGGACAATTTGTCACGGCGCATACGCCCCTAGTCATGAGCCACGCCGGGGACAATTTGTCACGGCGCATACGCCCCTAGTCATGAGCCATGCCGGGGACATTTTGTCACGGCGCATACGCCCCTAGTCGTGAGCCACGCCGGGGACATTTTGTCACGGCGCATACGCCCCTAGTCATGAGCCACGCCGGGGACAATCTGCCACGGCGCATACGCCCCATTCGCCCACCGTGCCGGATACCCTTCTGCCGCGGCATATACGCATAAGCTGTATTAAAGGTCCACATCTGTTGACCTGAAAAATTACATATATCATTTTATTTTATGACTGAGGAGTATTAATTAAAGTCATCAGAAAATAAAAGAATACAACTGTAGGTGACATATCCATATTTGCAAGACTTGCTGTCATTGGGTGTTTTGAATAACACATAAACGTTTTATGAACTCTTCAGACAAGGTAAAGCTAGCGAATACCATACCATACCAGCGTTATTTGTATAGCACACTTAACAACAGCATGGGAGCTGACCATGGTGCTGAAAAGAGCAGCAAAATAAAAATAAAATTATCAAAAACTGCGATTCTGAGCTCAGCGATTCATTAAAAATTTACTTCTTTACTTTACTACATTAGAAAGTTGAAGTTTTGCTGGAAATTTAAAGGCCAAGTAACCTGGATTTGAAGCAGTTTAACTTTATTTTACAGTCACGTCTAATGTTGCATTTTTAATCTTGAAAATCCCAGCGTTTTGTCACAAAAGGACAGTTTAAGAAGAGAGGAATCTTTCCAACAGCTATGTGAACCCAATGCAGATTCATTTCCTTTTAAATTAAAGGTTTAAAGGGTTCATTTAAGACAGACTGCATGTTTCTATGACTTTCCTAGCCACATTAACAGCTGGAGGAATTTTGCTTTATCCAAAACTGCGATTCTGAGCTCAGTGATTCATTAAAAATTTACTTCCCAAAACAAGTTGATATTATCTGATATTTTACTCTACAATAATCCAGGATGTCTCATTAGAAAGTTGAAGTTTTGCTGGAAATTTAAAGGCCAAGTAACCTGGATTTGAAGCAGTTTAACTTTATTTTACAGTCACGTCTAATGTTGCATTTTTAATCTTGAAAATACCAGCGTTTTGTCACAAAAGGACAGTTTAAGAAGAGAGGAATCTTTCCAACAGCTATGTAAACCCAATGCAGATTCATTTCCTTTTAAATTAAAGGTTTAAAGGGTTCATTTAAGACAGCTAAACCTTTAAAAATGTTCCCCCACTTTGAACCTGGTTTGTTAAAAAATATACCTTGGTAATACCATCTTAAACAAGAAATGAGGCCAAAAAAATGTCTCTGAAAAACTTTAATAAAATATTTATTTAGAAAAAATACAATATTTTGGCCAGCTTCAACTTCATCTTCATCCTTCTCTTCTTCTTCTTCTTCTCCCTGTTCACCTCTTATCTCCTCCTCCTGCTTCTCATTAGTCGTCTCTGCCTGAGAAAAGACAAAGTGCATTAGAAGCATACCACAATGAAATAGAAAGGGCAGCCTGTAATAAAGATAATCACCTGTTGAACCTCCTCCTCATCATCATCATCTTCTGTCTCCTCCTCCTCTTCTTTTTCTTCTCCCCGACCACCTCGCTCATCTCTTCTTCCTCCTCCTGCTGCTGCTCCTCAGTTTGCTCTGCCTGGAAAAGCACAAGTGCATTAGAAGCATACCATGATAAAATAAAAAGAGAAGGTTGTAATAAAGGTCCTCACCTGTTGAACCTCCTCCTCATCATCATCATCGTCTGAGTCCTCATTCATTTTTGCCATGGGCAGCTTCAATCTCATCTTCATCCAGACAGTTTCTTATCTTCCTGGTCCCCTCCGATCATCACCACCTCCATCAGGACGACCGTTCCTCTCTGGGTAGGGAGGCTATGGATGTCCCGTCACTGAGGAGGGAAGTGGTGCCACTGTCCGGGGGGGCGACGTGCAGACCGGCTCAGAGTGGTGGAGGCGGGCCCGTTTTGGGAGGGTGGGAGAGCCTGAAGGTCCCTGGCGCCTCTCTCCTGACAGCTGTGCCTCTTCAAAACTGCCGCCTCAGCTCCGCAGATTCATGGACTTACAGGGCCTGGACATAAAATTTATCTGCGGTCGTGGTGTCGTGCACAATAGACCGCAAGATAGTTTCTTCCTGACCCTCCTCACTGTGGAACGCCTTGGCCTGAGGAAGAAGGGAATAGATGGAGAAGAGACTGGAAGTCAATATGAGCGAGTTTACAGATCAGTTTATGTCAAAGTTCAACTCACGTGTGTGGCCACAGCGCTCCTGATGTCAACAAAGGTGGGCTTTCTGGGCAGGCCCATCTCTGTCCATGCGAGCTGCAGGTATTTTACTAGGTTTTTCACATAGCCTTCATTGCTGCATAAGAAGACCAGGTTGGTTCTCGGCCTGAGTCGTTCCCGGAGCTCCAGCCATTTCTCCAGCCATTGGAACTCTGAGGGGTGCAGAATAATTTGGGCTGAGCCAAAGGCCTTGTTCGTCTTGTGGTCGGCCACCTGCAAGAGAGAGTATAACATGCCTCCAACTTCAGCTCAGAAAGAAGAGAACAAAAATTCAGTCTATTTGGGGACATTTACACACATTGATCATAAAGCCTGGGCACTGAGGAGTGTGGTTGGCTTTAGCTTCCTCCACCTCCTCCACAGTCATGTTGTTAAGAACACCAGTCCTGTGCCCATATATGGAGGAGATGAAGACACTCAGATAGCTGTAAAAGCGATACCTGAGCTGCAGGCTGTTGTCGCCCTCCATCTCAGCTACAGAGATTTAAAAGGAGAATTAAAACACAATACACACACACAAAAAAAACTTTCCCATCCATTCATTTGTGTCTTGGACTTAATTTCCCTCTGGGATCATTAAAGTATTTTGAATTTGAATTCTTACCCAGCAGCTCAGGTATCTTCTGGGCTGCCATCTCCCTGCATTTGGCCAGCAGATTAGGGGAGATGGCCCGCAGCTCCTTGGCAGACTTCACCTTTATCTGGTGAACAGAGACATGGCGCTGGAGCTGGGTGATCCCTTTCTGGACTACACGGATGGATGAGCTGAGTCTTTGACAGGCGAGAGAGCTTTGGAGGGGTCTCGCTGAAGTACACAAGGAACGAATACACATTTCTCAGGTAGAACATGACTGTTGTGTACTTCTTCCCATCTTCAACAGGTTTCTGGTCCAGCTAGAAAATAAATAAATAAGAGCAAAAAAAAAAAAAGAAAGGGATATCAGATGTGCTCAATACATAACTAATTAGAAATCAACCAGCTGCGTACCTATGTATTCTCTCCGTGTAGCCCAGGAACAGCCAGCTCCAGCGCTGATTCGAGCACAAGGACATGTATGACAGGAAACTTTTATCCTTGAAATCCGGGACACTGCATTTTCAATTTGTTTTTTGGAGGGGCACCCCCCCTCCAAAAAACGCATGTATTCTTGAAAGTGTTATTAAACTTCAAAAGTATAGAGTTATTTCAGAACAAACTTCTTAATTTCACAGCTCCATCACAACTTACAAATGTTCTCAGGTAAGAAGACACCTTTGGCCTGCAGCAGGGACGGCTCCTCTGGAGCTTCCTGCTTAGCGTCCACAAACAGAGGTGTGAAAGCCCCAGTAGGCAGTGCAGGAGGAGGAAGAGTGGATTGACATTGAGGGGTCAGCTGTGGTGGAGATGAACACCTGATGATGGCAAAGAAGGCCAAAAAGGGTGGGATGAAAGAGATGGAGGACTTGCAGGCTGGGCTGATGAAGGGGGCAACTCCTGGTCAGAAACCTGGGCAGATGCTACTTCCATCTGTGAAGTGGATCAGCCAGGATCATCCTCACCCCCAGAACTAATTTGTGCCTGTAGAACAGAAGAACAGAACAATTCTTTATTGTCCCTTAAGGAGAAATTCAGTCATAGAAGCAGCAAAGCGGCAGGGAATAGAAACATTTAGATTCAGAAATATAGAAAAAAGTAAATGAATGTTATTAATAAAAATGGTAAAAACATTATTATCACATAATAAATTGAAAGAATGCAATAAAAAAATTATATATATAAATAAAACTGTGTTCTACTCACCACGCCGTGCTCCCTTGCAAGGCGGTTGTACCGCTTGGCAACAGACCCAAACCTGGCCCGCACCTTCCCCAGTTCAGTGTTCAACTGGCGGACCTCCCATTCCAATCTGCAGATCTTGCAGTGCGCCTGTTGGCAACCGTCGCAGTCAAAGTGCGGATCAGGATCTGGGAGCCCCACGTCGGCCCCCTCTTCAGCCTCCACCTGGACGTCCAGGAAAGAGGCCATGGGCGTTTCTGGGTTGCTTCTCCTTAATCGCTGCAGCAGAACCAGCGCTGTGCGCTCTTTCAGCTTGGACAGCTCCATCTTCCTTTCACCCGGACTCTTCTCCAGGTGCTGGTACAAAATATGATGGTCACACCTAGCACCGTTGTAGGAGCAACCGGGGATCGGGCACGGCTCCTTTCTGACATTCGTGTGGCCGGTAGCAAGCCTAATAAGGATCTGACGCTCCTCCATATTTTTCAACCGGTGTCCCCGCCGGAGGTGTTGCAAGATCGCAGCGTAAGACTTGCAGCATAACGGGCAGAAAGAGCTCAGACGGGGAAGCGTCATCCTGTCCTGTTAAGACAGAAGCACAGTTGGGGGTGATAGGAAAAAACGAGAATTAACCTTTGACATTTATACAATGCACACATTTTCCATAGGAACCCAAAAAATAAAAAATAAAAATAATTAAAGCACCTCACATCAGAGGGAAAAATAATCTCTTGCAGCTTTAACGAGAGAAAGGTTGATTAAAGAAAGAAATACATTCCAGCAGAAATACAGAATAAAAAATAAATGAATTTGTACTTACGATTTCTTTCGTGTGCTGGACCAACTAAAAAAGTTGTGAGACGGGCGTTGGGTCTCTGGAGCAGTTCGATCATTCTAAAAATGAGGAGGAAAATTCAGCACCCCATTTATACTCTGTCCCAGCGCAGGTGTCTCCTTGTCTGGCACCGCGAATACTCCATCAAAGTTCCCTTGCTTTCAAAACAGAAAACCTGCAGCTGCGCGGTTACAGAACAAACCATCGGAGTCCGGACAAAATTCAACATGAAACCCACAGACCGGCTTCCAGCTGAAAAAACGCTATCACAAGTTGTCGGCCTCTTTAATAGATAACAGAAAAATCATAAAATAGGTGAATGAATATGAATCCATCACGCTAAACTTAAGGGGAAAGGTGGAAGCAGCAGAGAGAAGCCCAGTGTTTATGTTAGCTGTCAGTGGCGATCTCTCATAAAAGCACCCTGATTGCGGGATTATTGCTTAATAAAGTCATGATTTAGGTGGACACACCTGACTGAAGCTGTGCTCCGTCTGGAAGAGACCGTTAATAAGCCTCTACAATATATTTATGTCTGTCTCTGTGTTTCGAGAAGCTGCACCGGCTCAGCTGATACTGTTTACATGATGTCACATTAGTTTCCTGACACCAGAAAGACCCTTGTTATTACCCAGCATGCTAGGGATCTTCAAGGCCATCACCTCCCTGCATCTGGCTAGCAGATCAGCAAAGATGGCCTGAAGCTCTTTGTTCACCAGGTAAAGATGAAATCAGCCAGAGAACTTAGGCTTTGACAGGCGGCCGGGCTGTGGAGGCGAGTCCCTAAAGTACTGGATGAATGACTGCCATATACTTCTTCCCAATCAGCAGGTGTGTGGTCCAGCAGGACAAAAGAAATAGATGTGGTCATTTTATTCATAACTATTTCAAATCAAAGAGCTGCTTATAGGGTTAATGCATTTCCTAAATAATGCATCATGTCACAAGATCAGGCATTTTTTTCTGCTGCTCCTCATGCATTCTGCTTTTCAGCTCCGAGGATTGCTCGCCTCGCCATGGCGGTTAACCTGCGCAGACATGGTGTGCAGATCAGCTCTTTGCTATTGTTAGATATGTCATAAAAGCATTCTGATCAGCATGCAGACATAACTGCATCAGAGGCGTGGCTATGGGTGGACCTGGGGTGGAGGTATAGGCCCACCCACTTTGGACCAGCCCCCACCCAACTAAATGACTTTTAAAAAATTCTAACAAATTATATCTATCATTTTATTTTGATTTCTGAGAAGTATCATATATAGATTTGCTATTGTTAGATATGTCATAAAAGCATTCTGATCAGCATGCAGACATAACTGCATCAGAGGCGTGGCTATGGGTGGACCTGGGGTGGAGGTATAGGCCCACCCACTTTGGACCAGCCCCCACCCAACTAAATGACTTTTAAAAAATTCTAACAAATTATATCCATCATTTTACTTTGATTTCTGAGGAGTATCACACACACACACACACACACACACATATATATATAAGCATGTTTTTAAACATAGATTGCTTTGTGCAACCAGGTCTAAGAAAGTAAATTTTTATCCAACACTTTTATCAAAAAGATTAGGCTCCTTTGCTCAATGTTCTAGACTAATTAATTAAAATAAAGTTCCATGTATTAAAAAGAATTGAATTTCACAATAAATAAAACAAATTAAACACACAAAAAAATCGATTAATGTAGGTAATTTTCTTGAAACACCTTGCTACTACATTTCCATTCAGGGTGAGCTGCCCTAATATTAGCCCTTAACGGAATCCAAACAATATTTAAAGCAGTGGATATCTGACAGTGGTTATGTTTATACTTTATAGAAATGTGCAATCAACACATGACTACAATGTGTTGAGTTAGTGCAACATATTCTTATTTTTGAGTAAATTTAACTCAAACTTATAGATTGATCTGATTAAGAAAGCTGACAAGTTGACAGAAGAGTATTTCACTGATGGTATTTCATTAGATAAACATTGAAATCTTATATAGATAGCACAGGGATAGTCTATGTCTGCCACTGATCTGATGAGACATAGGGAAACCAGAACATTGATTGTGAGCGAAGACCAGTAAAGCTAAACCACCACTAAAACTAACTATTGTGTATGTCAGAGAGCTGATATGAGTTACCTTTGTTGGGTTACAGCTTTAATATGCTTTATTTAACCTCGATACTTTATTTTGAGCAGTTTGGCTGTAATTAGGGTTCTCACCTGTTCAACCAATCATCTTAGTCTTCCTCCTGCTGCACCTCAGTTGTCTCTGCCTGAGGAAAGAAAAAGTGCATAAGAAGCATACAATGAGGAAATAGAAAGAGAAGGCTGTAATAAATTATTAGAAAGTTGAAGTCTTGCTGGAAATTTTAAGGCAAAGTAACCTGGATTTGAAGCAGTTTAACTTTATTTTACAGTCACGTCTAATGTTGCATTTTTAATCTTGAAAATCCCAGCGTTTTGTCCCAAATAGACAGTTTAATTAAGGCTCATTAGAAAGATGAGTTCTTGCTGGACTCAACTGCTCCATCCCCGATAGAGGTGCAGAAGTACCACCAGGTTGGACGGATGAAGGGACAGGGGTGAACTGTGGTGGAGTATGACAGCCGGGAGCAAAAGAGAAAACTGTAAAGAAGAGAAAAGTAGCAGAGTAAAGAAAAGTGGTCAGTCTGTCCTCCAGCAGACTAAGCCTACAGGAGCATAAATACAGAGATAACTTTGGATAAATTAATCATTCTAACCATGAGCTTTATCAAAAAAGGTTTTAAGCCTGGTCTTAAAAGTAAACAGTGTCTGCTTTACAGACTAAAACTGAGAGCTGGTTCCACAGGAGGAGCAGCCTGATAACTTAAAGATCTGCTTGCTAAAGCAGGGGAATTGTGAGCTCTAATATACAGAACTCTTGCTGTAGTATTTTGGATCTCAAACTTTTAGACTGAGCCTTACTATTGGAGATCTTTCTCCACTTCTGTAGTGGTACCTGGGAGAGAGCCAATTATCGAATATCCCAGGGTGCTTAGCAGCATGTTTTAGAACTCTGGTTAGAAAAAGCTGCCAAGTGAGCAGAAGAGTATTTCACCGATTGTAGTTCATTAGATAAACATTGAAGCCTTATATAGATAGCACAGGGGTAATCTTTGACTGCCTCTGATCTGATGAGACGGGGAAAACTGAACATTGTGTCAATTGTGAGCAAAGCTAAACCACCACCAAGAAAAAAATAAAAATTAGTTTATGTTAGAGAGCCGATATGAGCTACCTGTGTTAGGCTACAGCTTTAATATGTTTTATTTTGCCTGAATGCTTTGTTTTAAGCAGGTTCTGATGCAGCGACACTAATGTTTAAGCAACTGTGGAAATTATTTATTTGGCCCACCCATTTCTTGCTGGGCCACCTAAAAAAAAAAACAACTCTTTACATGATTTCACTTTAGTTTTCTGACACCAGAAAGAGCCTCGTTACCCATTGGTGTTGGGAAGATATTCTCAAATTGAGATACCATAGACTGATTTCTTTGACTTTAAAAAAACAAAAACAAAGGAAGCTTCTAAATGTTTGAAAAACAAAACCTTTTAAGTTGTTAACTCATTTGGTACCAGTCTTTTTTATTGATTAAAAGATCTACCTGCTTAATACCATCTTAAAGAAATAAGCATGAAAATGTCAAAATGACCAGTTTAATTCATGTATTTAAGCACACAATTTCAAAAAACAGCTTTTTGCTGATCTCTAGTCCTCAGCAGCTTAAGGATATTGCCTTGCGCTGCGCAGTTGAGGCTTAAGGGGGTTGATGCTGACCACTACCTTCTGCGCCAGTTGTTGCTTAGGTGTCTGAGGATCAAAGAAACAGAAATTATGAGTATGGGTGTTAAAATTAGTCCGCAAAGAATGTAATAGAAATACCTACAGATATCTTCTTTTGTGGGGTCTCCTCCAGAGCAGGATCAGTTGGCTGTGCATGAGAACAGAAGACACAGTGCACTAGAAGTATACCATGATGTAGAAAGCACAGCGTGCAATAAAGGCCATCACCTGTTGAGGCTGGGGGCCCTCATTCTGACAGTCATCACCCTCCTCGTGCTGCTCTTCTTCAGACAAAGAAGAGTCTGGCTCCATGTCAGTCCTTTGCCTCTTTGATCTCAGCCAGCTCATCTTCATCCTCTTCCTGGCCACCTCCATCATCTCCTCCTCCAGCGAGGACGTCCCGGTCTACCCAGTGTACATTCCTTAGGTAGAACATGACAGTTGTACTTTTCTTCCCCATCCTCAGCAGGTGTTTGATCCAGCTGGAAAAAAACAAAGGGAGATTAGAGTGGTGATTCTCTTCATAAGGATTGAATCTAAAACAGCTGCCTACCCATGTATTCTATCTGTTGAGTCCAGGAACAACCAGTTCCAGCGCTGACTTGAGCCCAGGGACATGTGAGCCAAGAAGGCTTTTACCCTGGAGATGCGGGACACTGCGTTGTCAACTTGTTTTTTGGAGGGGCAGCTCCCCTCCAAACAATGCCTGTATTCCTGGAGGTAAGAGTCTGTAAAACATTTTTTGTATTAGACTTCAGAAGTATCAAGTCATTTCAGAGCAAACTTCTCATTTCCACATTGCCATAATTACTTACCAATGCTTATAGGCAAAGCAATATTTCTGCAGGGCAGCAACGATGGCTGATCTGGAGCCTCCGGCCCGGCTGGCTGCGCTGGAGGAGACCCGGCTGGCTGCGCTGGAGGAAACCCGGCTGGCTGCGCTGGAGGAGATCCGGCTGGCTGCTCAGAAGTCTGGCCCTCTTGTGGGGTTGAGTGGCCTTCATTCTCTTCCTCATAAGGCAGTTCTGCCTGTAAAGCCAGGATAGTACACAGTAAATTAGAACTTCAATTATAGCTGCTAAACACATTTTTTTAAAATCAAAAATAAATTTCACACAAAAATAAAAAATTACTGTGTTTAACTCACCACGCCTTGCTTGGTTAACATGCGGTTGTACCGCTTTGTGAGGCCCCCAAAGCTGGCCCGCAACTTCCCCAGTTCAGATTGCAGCATGCGGTTCTCCTGTTGCAACTGGTTGATCTTCTGGTGCGCCTGTTGGCAACCAGGGCAATCCAACTGGGGCTCAGGATCAGGGAGCCCCACATCCACCCTCTCTTCAGCCTCTGGCCGGACATCCAGGAAGGATGCCATGCAAGGAACAGGATGGCTTCTCCTCAGGCTTCTTAGCAGGTCCAGCCCCATGCGCTCTTTGAGCATGGCCAGCTCGGTCTTCCTCTGGTCTAAGCTCATCTCTGAATGCTGAGTTAAAATGTGGCGGTCGCATCTCGTAGGTGCACCCTACGATGGGACACGGCTCTTCCCTTACATTTATGTGGCCACTACTCAGCTTTAGCAGGATGGAGCGCTCATGCACATTTTTTATCTGGTGTCCCCGCTGGAGGTGCTGCGAGAGTGCAGCATAACCTTTACCGCAGATCGGGCACAGATAGCTCTTCCTAGGCATAGTCATCCTGGCCTGTTAAGATAGAAGCACAATTGAAGAAAAAAAAAAATTAAGTCTGGGATTTCTTCGTCACATTTCCATTGAAAATATTTAAATTAAAGCGCCTCAAATCAGAGGAAAAACAATCTTCTCCTGTCGGTTTAACGATAGAATAGTTTGTTTAAAAATAAAATTTACTCCAGCTGAAACACAGAATAAAAATAAACCTTTGCTACTGTTCTTTGTGCAATGAGATTAAAAATTCCTTTCAATTTGGTGCAGCTTGCTCAAACATAAAATCCCCAGCCTACACATATAAAATCTTAATAAATGAACATGTACGTACGATCTCTTTCGGGTGATCTTGAAAATCCTGAAGATTAAAACCGCTGAAACTGTCTGTTTAATAGTACTATGCGAGTGAATGCTAAGATTAATTAGTAAATCCATGGCCCTTTTAAAGGACCGAAAACAGGTGGAACACATTATGGCATCAGCAAGATCGCCTCTTTTGGAAGTAAGGGACATCCTTTACTTCATAACACACAGCTACGGGCTGTGGTGGTCACTATAGGAACGCTAAGACGCTCGCTCAAAGTTGGACATAATACACTGAAAGAACGCCTAAACAATGTTTTATTACCATTAAGCCGAGGTGCCTGGATTTGAATCCATCATTCTGCACTTAAGGAGAGACGAGGAATAAAATAAATGAAGCAACGGAGCGCAGAAACTTCTGCCTTTTGCTTGGAGCGCTAAGCTTTTAGTGGCCGTCAGGAAGTGACATCATGTAAACATCCGCTGCAGCTTCTGCAGGTGCAGAGACGGAGCTAAGTCCGGAGAGGCTGGATAATGTGTATCTCACGAAGACAGAGGAGAAACAGGTTTACCTTTTAGTTAATATGGAGACAAATGGGTGAAATTTAATTCTTATGATATTGTGATTCTCAAGTAATTGACTGACAGACCATCTATGTTTATGTTTTTTATGTTAACAAAGGGGCAGGTAATATAAGATGTATCTTCTTCCTGCTCCTTTTCAATCGTGGTGTATTAAGAAATGCTTGTTTTTTTTCTTTTCAAGATGAATTGTTTTGTTAAGACAATGCATAACCATGTGCGAAATGAATAAAGAAATCAAACAAAATAATTGATATAGCGAGAGCCATTTAGCTGAGCCATTCGCTATAGCAACGCTGATGCCTCACCCAATATTTGGAATAAAACACTAAGATTGCTAAAATAACGCTTAAACAATGTTTTATTACAATTAAATAGAGGTGAGCGAATGTGATATTCACTGAATTCCTACTTCATCCTCCTCATCTGCTGACTCCTGATCTGTAATAAAAACACTCTAATTGCTGCATCAATGCTTAGTCTAGGCATGGTCACAGTTAACAGGAGTGACTGAAATAGATCTGTCACGCTTAACCTCAGCAATATGTAATGTTCAAAGATACCCCTCCACAACTCTGTCTGTAAAAGTTAAAGAGGAAAAAGAGTAATGGAGCAGAGGCAGAACTTACTTCAAGCAACAACCCAAACAGAAGCCGTATTGAATAAGTTGCAGTCAGAGTCTACATCTCTGGAGCTATATTTTACCATCAGCAACATCAAGATGTCTGTAAATGATGACCAGGTGGCTAACAGGTTTCCAAACTACATAGAGACAGAAAAGACAATGATGTGTTTGTTAAGGATTTTGCAACACCCTTGAGGTTCTTTAGCAACCAAAAGAAAGCGTAATCAGATAATTACTTATTTTTTATTCTGGGTTTCAGCTGAAGATGTTTTAATTATTTTTTTAAACATAAAACTACCTTCATATGTTAAATAAGCAATATGAAATGTTCTAAAAATATATATCAATTGAAAATGTGAGTTGGGTAAATAAAAAGGTTTATTTTTTCAATTGTACCTGTATCTTCACAGGACAGGATGACAATGCCTAGGAAGAGCTTTCTGTGCTCGATTTGCAAAAGGACTATGCTGCACTGTCACAGCACCTGCACCGGGGACACCAAATAAGGAATGTGCAGGAGCGTTCCATCCTGATAGAGCTAGCTAGCGGCCACATCATTGTCAGGGAAGAGCCGTGCCCCAATGTAGGGTGCACCTACAAAGGTGGGTGATGTGACTCTACATAGATGAGGCTTATATTAGCCTCATCTACACCTTCAACTTGTATGTTGAACCCAATCCCAACCAAATTATTTAAAGAAATGTTCCGTCTGGTTTCTGGCCTCATTTTAGATATGATGAATCCATCCTTAGTAAATGGATACGTACCACAGGAATTTAAAATAGCTGTAATTAAATCTTTACTGAAGAAACCTTCCCTTGATCAAGATGACTTAGTTAATTACAGACCTATATCTAACCTTCTTTTCTTATGCAATGTCCTTTAGGAAATAGGTGCTAATCAAGTTTGTGAGCATCTAAACAGTAACGAGCTGTTTGAAGAGGTTCAGTCAGGTTTCAGAGCTCAACATAGCTCTGAAACAGCACTGGTAAAGGTTACTAATGATATTCTCATGGACTCAGACAATGGACTTGTGTCGGTTCTGGTCTTGTTAGGTCTCAGTGCTGCTTTTGACACAGTCAATCACAATATTCACCTAGAAAGGCTTGAACATGTTGCAGGGATCAAAGGAACAGCACTAGGCTGATTTAAATCATATTTGTCTGACAGATTCCACTTTTTTCATGTAAATGATACATCTTCACACTCAAGGGTTACTTTGTGGAGTTCCACAAAGTTGTGTGCTTTGACCAATTCTTTTTACTATATATATCCTTCTAATAGGTACAATCATTAGACAGCATAAATAAAACACCAAAAAAAGTTAGTAAAGTTAGTAAAATAAGTAAAGCGTTCAAAAAAATCCCAACAGAAATGGCTCAGTTCAGAAAGTCACAGAGCGGTGAAAACTGCTCAGGTGGATATTCATTAGGTCCCTGACGAATCCTAATGGTCAGATCCTGAAATCAAATAAGCCCCGCTCCCTCAGAACAGGAAGTGTAACGTTTTCCTGTGAAAGGTCCAGATTATACACCCTTGATTTAATCAACATGATCTGCACCAGATTATATAGGATGGTTACTGGTCCAACACTTAAGAGATATGAATGCAAAGTTTTGGTGGACATGGTCTAATTTCTGCACAGTGTCCCCTAGAACCACTAAAACAGCCAGCCGCACAGGATTATGAAAACCGGTATACCAATGAAGTGTCTCAGGACCTACAAAAAAAGTCTCTTGGAGCCTTGGTCCAAACCCCACAGGCAGTCGGCCATGTTGAATCTAACCCACTATTTTGTCCCATTTGTATACGTCGTATTTGAACAAACTTCTACTACTTCTACTCCTAGAGCTTTTCACTTACAGACTTCAAAATGCATGAGGAAAGACTTAAGGCATTGGTGGTGCAGTGGTTAGCACTGTTGCCTTGCAGCAAGAAGGTTGTGGGTTCGTATCCCGGCCCAGGCTCTTTCTGCATGGAGTTTGCAGAGTTGGAGTTTCCCTGTGAATGCGTGGGTTCCCTCTGGGTACTCCGGCTTCCTCCCACAGTCCAAAAACATTTCTCTCAGGTTCATTGATCTTAGGCATGGTTGTTTGTCCTGTCTGTCTCTATGTGGCCCTGTGATGGACAGGCGACCTGTCCAGGGTGTACCCCGTCTCTCGCCTGTTGACAGCTGGATAGGCACCCCAGCGACCCATTAAGAATTAAGCGGTTAAGAAAATGGATGTATGGAAAGCAGGTGGGTGGCGGCTAAGTATCAAAGTAAGACTTCTCACAATAGAAGAACATGGTGTTGGGGTCACTTCTTGTCCAGTGCTGAGGGTGTTCAAAAGAGGGTGTGGCTCCGGCTGCATGACGTCACGCCATGGAAATATGTTTGCTTCTAATTTCCACATACAGCACCAAATTAACCCATATGTATGGAAATATTGGGTAGGTATGGCCTAACTCCTCCACAGCACCCCCTAGAATCATTAGAAAAACCAGCAATAAGTACTGCTTCCAACCAGGATTGTGAAATGTACTGAGTGTTTATAGTTCATGAAGACGTATTAAACTATTTTGAAAGCAGGGCCCATACCCCACAGGAGGTCTGCCATTTAGTTTGAAAGCTGCCTTTTTTTCTCTTTTCAACACTTTCTCATGCAGATTTGATCAGCAGGCTCATTGGAAGCGTTGAGGTGGCATTGATGGGGAGGTGTGTTGGGCATGCGGTCCCGACACAGAACCAGCGCTTTGCTGCGAGGGCCATTCGAGGCTGCTTGCAGCTTTTTTTTTTTCTCCTCTTATTTCTCAGTTGAAAGAAATATGAATGCTCTCTTGCAGGTGGCTGAGCACAAGGCCTTTGGAACTCTTGAGGGGTGTAGAAATATTTGGGATGACCCAGTGACTGGAGGTCTGGGACCGACCTGGTGCTTTTCCGTGGCTCCAAGAGATGTGCAAAAAACCTTGTGTAATTGCTGCAGCTCGCGTGGGAAGAGATTAGCCTGCCCAATGACCCTCCTTGACCCAGGGGTCAGGGACGGATTTCAGACCCAAAACAATGCATCGCAAGTGGGCTAAGAGGGGCAGCAATGAATCTCCATGACCCAGCAGTCAGTGAGGGATTTTACACCCAAAACCAGGCACCCCAGGTGGCATAACAGGGGCAACGATGAACTTCTATAACCCAGGGGTCAGTAAGGGTTTTCACACATGCAACCCAGATGGGCTGGTGACACCAAGTATTCTTTACCACCTAGGAAAATGTATTCCCAGCGCCAATGGTGTTCAAGGGTGATTTTGACACCAGGAGATCTTTGGAAGCTGGGAACAAGTATTCCCAGTGTCCAAAGTGTTTTTAAAGGTATTTTTGCCATCAGGAATTCTTCGGCAGCTAGGAAAATGAATGCCCAGTGTGCAATGTATTTTAAAGCGCAACCAAGAGAACAACCCTAAATTTTTGCTTCCGCCATGTCAAAATGTAACCCGGGGGTTTCCGGTATTTTAAGGCACAACCAAGAGAACAACCCTAAATTTTTGCTCCCGCCATGTCAAAATGTAACCCGGGGGTTTCCAGTATTTTATGGCACAACCAGCGGGTTTCCGTTGGAGCGTGGGCAAGTGATGTCATTGCAATTGTCCCCCCGGTGCCGACAAGTATACCCTGACGGATTACACGATGTATGCGGTATCACCAGCCCGAATCCCACGGGGTAACATTCTGGCGTGCCATAAGACATTCCCATTTTAAGTCGCCGGCACCAAGGTTACTTGCCCTTTACCCCTTATGGGGCCCCACTTAGACATGTCTTCACGGTCTGACTTGCATTTGCCCATGTGTGACCCATATAGGTTGACCAGGTGGGCCCCATGTGTGTCATAAAGTAAAAAAATATATATTTATTATTCAACTTGGCTCCAGCTGGGGCCTACATGAACAGCTTATCTCTAAGTGATTGTGTTTGCCAATGTCCAACCCACATAAAAACCCCAAGTGGGTCCTCCATGTGTTTCCCATTTTGAACCTATTTAAGGGCTTCCCATCTTTGGCCCAGCTGGGACCTACGTTATATTCCCACTTTCGTTTGCCCATATGGGTTTCACATGAGAAACCCAAGTGGGCCCCATTCAAAAAGCCCAGTTTGAGCCCATGCCCAGATGATACCCATCCTGCCCAAGCATATCCGTAGGACCTGGCCCCTCGCCGCGTCGGGGAACCCGGCCTTAACCCGGAGCTCGTCATGAGCCCCCCTCACTTCCTTCCGCCTCGTGCGGTGGGGGTTTGGAGCAACGCGAATGCCCCCCCGTCCGTCTTCACCTGTGGGCGCCTCTATTCGACTGCGACCTCAGATCAGACGAGATGACCCCCTGAATTTAAGCATATTACTAAGTGGAGGAAAAGAAACAAAGAAAGGATTCCCTCAGTAGAGGCGAGCGAAGAGGGAGGAGCCCAGCGCCGAATCCCCATCCGACTGGCGGGCCTGGGACATGTGGCGTACAGAAGACCGCTTGCCCGGTGTCGCTCGGGGGCCTGAGTCCTCCTGATCGAGGCTCAGCCCGTGGACGGTGTGAGGACGGTCTTCTTGGAGTCGGGTTGTTTGGGAATGCAGCCCAAAGTGGGTGGTAAACTCCATCTAAGGCTAAATACCGGCACGAGACCGATAGTCGACAAGTACCTTAAGGGAAAGTTGAAAAGAACTTTGAAGAGAGAGTTCAAGAGGGCGTGAAACCGTTAAGAGGTAAACGGGTGGGGTCCGCGCAGTCTGCCCAGGGGATTCAACCCGGCGGGTAATGGACGGCCGCACGGTGCGGGAGGATCCCCTCGTGGAGCCTCTCCCCGGCACTGGCTGGCCTCCGTCGGGCGCATTTCCTCCGCGGCGGTACGCAGCGACCGGCTCCGGATCGGCCAGCAAGGGCTCGGGGGAACTCGCCTCTTTCCGGGGCCGTGGAACAGGGTGCTCACTGCGCCCTCGCTCCCCCTCCCCTCTCGGGGGGTCGGGGAGGGACGGGGCCCCCTCACTCCCGGTGTGAGGGCGGAGATCGGCCCACGTCAAAGGCGCAAGGGGTCTGCGGCGATGTCGGCTACCCACCCGACCCGTCTTGAAACACCGACCAGGGAGTCTAACACGCATGCGAGTCAGAGGACCTGATGAAACCCCCGTGAAAAAGTAGCCCAAAATGAAGCATTCCGTTTGGGTTAATTTTTGAGATATTTTAAAGTAGCCCAAAATGAAGCAGTCCTTCAGGTCTTCCAGGCCCCTTTTTTGGGATATTTCACCAACGGTTCGAGCCGGGGGTCTGAAAGTCGTGCTTACCCATCGGGACGTGGGCATAACCCATGCCACCAAGTTTCAGACCTGTGCCACCTTGGGAAAGGTCAAAGGTCACCCTGGGACAGCAGCAGGAGGCACAGGGACATCGGGCTTTCGGGCTTCCGATGAGCCATCTTGAGGGGAAAGACAGACGAAGAGCTCCCTCATCTTTTTCCCCGGGCCAGGTTCTTGTGGAGGGCGGAGAACCTCTCCTGCATTTCGATGCTGTGGCACATGAAACCGGAGAGGTTCTTATGCACCTCCTCGTCGTTTTTTTCGAAGTTCTACATTAAAGAAAATGAGACTTGCGTCAGTATAAAAAGACAAACATTGAATCGATTGCGTTTTGTGTTTTTGATACTCACATAGGTGGCCACAGCAGTCCGGATGTCGGTCACGGTGGGCGATCCCGTGAGGCCCATCTCCCGCCACGCCTGCCGGAGGTACCGCACCATGTCTTTGGCTTCTCCACGGCACAGGGAGCTGAAGAAGTACGGGTTCGTCGGAACAGACCTGGCGCGCAAGCGAAGCCAGGTCTTGAACCACCCGTACTCCTCAGCGTCAAGGTAAATTTGTGCCATACCAACCTTTCTCACTGTCTTGTGCTCCATCACCTGCAGTAGACAAAGTGTGACAGAAAGAAGAGGGGTGAGTCAATGGTTGGTCAGCCTGCTGTACCTCAGGGGCGTTGCCCTCAGGTATTCCATGAAGGATATGGAATGGCCCACGTACAGAATTACTGTTGTCGGGGCCAGGCCAATCCTCCTCAGGACTGCAGGGTAGCTGTGTACAGAACAAATGAAAAGAGACAGATGAGGTCAAGCTGAACAGTGTCGATGAAATGAAAACATGGCGATAAGCAAGTCAGTAAATACAATAAAACATGGTACACAGATAGAGGGCAGTAAGGTTAATTATTTCAAAACTCAGTACTTATGACTTTAACAGGGACACATTATACAGGAAGTCCCACTTCCAGAAACTACTGTGCGCTGAGCTGAGCATCAGATATTTGATGAACACCTTTGCTCGGCTCAGCTTGACACAGCGTTCTCTTTCATCTTTTCGGTTCCCTCTGGGCAAAATATGTATGTCAAGTAGTCCTCCATGTACGACTCTGTAAAGATGCAAGACAAGAAGATGAATGTAGCGTGAAAACACTCCACACAGCTCCAAATACACTGTATTTTCTTTCTTACCGATGGAGGTGCCCAGAGGCATGGACCTCAGTTGGAACCCCCTACTCTTGCCCCTGAAGTACCTGACTAGGCCTTGGTACGCCCTTTCCTTGGGGGGCAGCTTCTTCAGATTCTTTTCCTAGAAGAAAATCCAAAGCAACACTAGCAACGTTACTACATGACATTATGGCTTCATTGGTTCTAAGGTTGGTCAACATTTCAGAAATTATTGATGAACTAATACATCCCACTCACTTTCTGCGGTGTCCCAGGAGAAGTTTTCTTCGCCCTTTTCTTCCCTTGGGCCTCTGTGTCCGAGTGCTCCTGGGTAGATAGAAAAACAACAATGAGATCTGATGAAGTGACAACCGTTGGCCCAAGGGCAAAATTATTCTGGCACTTGTCGTGGTCAATAATACCACCCCCAGTTCAGGAGTACTTAGAGTAAAACATCTTCAGTAGAGAAAAACCTGGCTGAGACTTAATTTAATTTCACCTCTGCAGAGCGTGGAGAAGGCCTGTCCTCAGCAGTCTGAATCCCAGGCGTTCTGCCTCTCTTCTGCAGACAGGCTTGCTTTATTCAATCCACATGATGGCTCACAGCACATACACACCAATACATTTGCTGATTTATTTCCCCACACACACATTCAGTTACTGGTTGCGAGATAACAAGTACCTGGCGGCGCCTGGCTCTGCAGCTTTTGGTCTGAAAAACACCTCCATATATGGTACAGCACATCTCATATCAGATACTACTTCCTCTAAGGCCTTTATCAACTTTCTGCAAGCATAAAACATTTAATCACATTAAAAATCCTCAATAATCCCCCTTTTGAACTCTCTTAAGAGTTCAACATAAGTCAAAGCAGTACATACCGATAGTAGCTAGAGAGTAAATAAACATATCAAAAATCATAATCATGTTAGAAAAGCACACCTCAAAAAATTTTAAAGTACTTCAAACTCATCCTCTTCATTTTCTTCCACTGGTTCTTCTCCTAAGAGAGCAATCATCATGTGTGTAGAGTCCTGGGGAGCAGGGGAGATGGACGTGGTGATTAATCTGTTAAGGAGGGCGCGTAGGCATGGGATGCAACAGCATCCGCACGTAACCATAATGACTGTAAACACTGCTAGGGAACTAAACTTTTATATTTACCAAACATATTAAGAAAAGTGGGAAAGGCTCGGTACCAGAGGGAATCCTCTAGTCTTTGGCGTGAGTCTTTATATATTAGACGGTGCCTGTCTGCTCTCGCAGCTGTCCAGGCTAAGGTATACCCTTCGTGATATTCTATCTGTCCGTCCCTGCCTTCTTCCGGCCAGACCAATCGAGTGATCCAAATTATCATGTGTGTTTTGTTTTTTCTGGCCCTGTAATAGGTAATAATTATTTAATGCGACTGTAAGTGACTGTAAGGTACAACATCTACGGCAGACCCGCCGAGGAGTGCTTCACTACACCCCGAATCCACGGAACGAGCCCTCGGCGCCCTCTAAACACCGCTGCAGTCCTGTGGATGCCAAGCTGCCCAACATCCAGCAGGTCCTGGATAACGAGAGGTTTCCGGCCCAGCAGCCAGCACACCATCCACCCAGCACTCTCATCATTGGAGATTCTATTATCCGGCATGTTAGGATGAGAGGAGCTGTCACCCTTTGTTTTCCTGGAGCTACAGTAAAGGATATATCTGAACAGATTCTGGACTCCATCCAACTTTTCCCTCTGTGAGTAAAGTTATAATTCATGCTGGAACCAATGACATCCGTAAACAGCAGTCTGAGCTTTTAAAGCAGGATTTTATTCATCTTTTTAATCTTTTAAAAGACAAGCCCCTATCTGTTTTTATTTCTGGCCCCACTCCCACCATAAACAGAGGAATAAATCGCTTCAGCAGGTTACTCTCTCTCAACACTTGGCTTTCCTCTGTTACCATGATGCACAACATTGGTTTTATAGACAATTTTAACATTTTCTGGGGTAGGAGTCAATTATTGGGGGCAGATGGACTACATTTAAACAGACAAGGTACCCGCATGCTGGCATTAAGCCTGGCATACCCTCGCCCACCCCTGTCCCCTGCACCGGCCCCATCCACAACATCCTGATGTGCAGCTGGTCCTTGTTCCTATGAACCCAATCCTGATTTTAACAGTAACTCACATATCGGACTTGGACCTTACCCTACTTCATTCATACCTGTTATTGTCAGCAGAGAGCGAAGAAATAATCATAAACTAAGAAAATGCAACCCAAATAATCATAAACAGTTACTAAAAATCCCACCTACAGTAAGTCATACAGTCAGTCCATCACCAACCACTATTAATATGGCTCTTTTAAATGTTCGCTCTCTGCTGAATAAAACTTTTATAATAAATGACTTGATTTTAGATAATAACCTTCAGTGTTTATTTTTAACAGAGACATGGCTGAGTGCAGATGCCCCTGCTGTTCTCACAGAGGCATCTCCACCTAATTATAACTTTTCTTATTCAACGAGGAGTAGCCAGAGGGGAGGCGGAATTGCTTTTATTAGTTCATCAACTCTTTCCGCCAAACCTGTTTTATTTAATAATTTTACCACGTTTGAATACACTGCCTCTGTTTTTAGCACTCCTCAGATTTTATGTGTCACAGTTTATAGGCCTCCGAAAAGGAATGCACTTTTTATTCCAGAATTTTCAGAGTTTTTATCAATTTTACACAACTCTTATGAGAAGATAACTTTAGCTGGTGATTTTAATCTACATATAGATAACCTTTTAGATCCTTTATCAACAGATTTTTTAAATATTTTAAATTATATGGATTTTAGCCAACATGTCATGCAGCCGACTCACAACAGAGGACACAACCTGGACCTGGTCATCACGTATGGCCTGTCCACCAGTGTGTCCTCTGTTGTTGACTTGGGCGTCTCTGACCACTACTGTGTGTTTTTTAATATCACCAGTTTTATCCAATCAGGGACCTATGTGAGAACTGTCAGGAAGCGTCATCTAACCCCTGAAGTGGCTGCAGGTTTTCTTGAAGTTTTTAAAAAATGTCCTCCTATACCTTTACCTGCCCCCTGTGATTTTATCGTTAATGATTTTAACAGTAGGCTTAAATCTGCTCTCAACCTGCTGGCTCCAATTAAAGTTATAAACCCTCATTCAAAACGTACAGTACCGTGGAGAAATGCAGCTATTAGAAAATTAAAGAGGAGCTGCAGGGTGGCAGAAAGGAAATGGAGAAAAAATAAAATCACAATAAATCATCAGATATACATAGAACATCTCAGATTATATAATAACGCTTTAAGAAATTCCAGAAATACATACTTTTCCAGAATCATCTCAGAACATAAAAATAATCCCAAAATTCTGTTTTCCACCATTGACAACATTTTACATCATAATTCTAATACTTTTAAGAAAACCCCCTCAAACAGTCTCTGTGAGGAGTTTGCAGACCACTTCAGAGGGAAGGTAGACACCATCAGATGTAATATTTTATCCTCTCAAACAAACATGGTTTTAGACAAATCAGAGTGTCTGCCTTCACCAGAGGAAACACTGGACAGTTTTGTCCTGGTAGAAGCTGGGACCCTTGATAAAGTGTTCTCCTCAGTGAGGCCCACCACAAGCGCTTTGGACCCGATTCCCACCAGGTTTTTTAAGCAATTTTATGGTTCTTTTAAAGATGAGATTTTAAACTTTATGAATTGCTCCCTTCAGACGGGGGTTTTTCCTGCTGCCTTTAAAGCGGCGGAAGTTAGGCCCCTGCTGAAGAAGAGCAATTTAGATTTTAATTATTTAAACAACTACTGACCAGTATCTAACTTACCATTTTTAAGCAAAGTTTTAGAAAAACTTGTTTTTATTCAACTTAATGATTTTATTAACGCTCATAATGTCCTAGAGAAATTTCAGTCTGGTTTTAGGATGAACCACAGCACAGAGACGGCGCTTTTAAAGATTTTAAATGATTTTAGATTAAACCATGATGCTAAAAAGGTGACAGTGTTGGTTCTTCTGGATCTAAGCGCTGCCTTTGATACAGTAGACCACACTATTCTTTTAACTCGTTTAAAACAGATCGGCCTCTCTGGTGCTGTTCACAACTGGTTCACATCCTACCTCACAGACAGGACTTTAACGGTAAGTTTAGATACCTGTTCCTCTAAGGTCCATAAGATCACTTGTGGTGTTCCCCAGGGTTCAGTTTTAGGCCCAGTGCTTTTTAACCTGTATATGCTCCCTCTTGGCAGTGTTATCAGGAGACATGGAGTTAACTTTCACAGTTATGCTGATGATCCACAGTTGTACATCTCCATGTCTCCTGATGACACACGGCCAATGGATGCACTTTTTAACTGCATTTTAGACATTAAATCCTGGATGGCAGAAAACTTTCTCCAGCTCAACCAGGACAAAACTGAGGTTTTAGTTATCGGTCCTGAGGCTCAGAGAGAAAAACTTTTACCAAAACTACAATCAGTGTGATTTTTGACT
Organism: Apricaphanius iberus; assembly: GCA_028564705.1. Taxonomy (NCBI): domain Eukaryota; kingdom Metazoa; phylum Chordata; class Actinopteri; order Cyprinodontiformes; family Aphaniidae; genus Apricaphanius; species Apricaphanius iberus. The sequence goes on along the minus strand of JAPXFQ010002123.1, from coordinate 40,923 downwards.
CTGAGCTGACTTTTATCCCTCACATTAAAAACATCACCAAAATGGGTTTTTATCCCCTAAAGAACATCGCCAGAGTCCGCCCCATTCTCTCTCGGGCCAATACGGAGACGCTAATGCATGCTTTTATCACCAGTAGAATTGATTATTGTAATGCCCTGCTTTCTGGTCTTCCCAAAAAGACTACCTCATGTTTACAGCTTCTACAGAATTCAGCAGCTCGTGTCCTGATGAAGACTAGGAGGCGGGAGCACATTACACCGGTCTTAGAATCACTGCATTGGCTGCCCGTATGTTTTAGGATCGATTTTAAGGTTCTTTTAATGGTCTTTAAGTGTCTTAATGGTCTTGTGCCTTCTTATCTTTCAGAAATGCTTTTACCGTATGAACCCTCGCGGTCTCTGCGCTCCTCTGGCAGCCGTCTCCTTATCATCCCCAAAGTCAGGACACAGACTCATGGTGAGGCGTCTTTCCATTATTATGGCCCTCACCTCTGGAACAGGCTGCCAGAGGACCTCAGGGCCGCAGAGAACATTAATGTTTTTAAGAGCAGACTCAAGACTCACCTTTTTAGCTTAGCCTTATTATTATTTATTAATATATTTTTAATCGCTCAGCATGTTTTACCTGATTTAATTTTTAGTTCAGCTTTTAACTGTTTATTTATTAATCTGCTTTGCATTTTTATTATTTGTTTTACACTTATTGTTTTATACTTTATATACTTTATATTTTATTAACTTTATATTTTAATGTATTTTAATCTTTCTTGCTAGTGTTTCCTCTCTGGGGAGCTCCCTGCATCGAGGGCGGTGGTCAGCTGTGGCTGCCTGGGTGCCCCCCAGGTAGCGCTTGGGTGGAGGTGGGGGTACCAGCCCTCCCTCCTCTGGGCGCCCTGGGTGGGAGCCTTGGCTGCTGATGTTGATCTGCTGCTGCTGATGCAGATGGCTCCATGATGGCATTTCCTGGCTCATCTGTACTCAGCCCGCTTTTTGTAGCTTCTAAGTGTGTGTGTGAGTGAGTATGGCTGATGGGTTGGGTTGGGAGGGGGTTGTATTTGCACTGATGATTTTATTTTTTGAAGGGGGGGGGGGTTTGTGGGGATATTTTAAATCTGTAAAGCACTTTGAGTAACTTTCTTTGTTTGAAAAGCGCTTTATAAATAAAGTTTGATTTGATTTGATTTGATTTAAGTAAGTTGATCCCTCTTTCAGCTGTTTAGGCCAGTCCCACTGCCCTCAGGAGTCCCCATAAAAATACAGCCATGATTATACACCAAAAAACGATAAGCACGTGGAGCCAAGCAGTTGTCATTTTTTGCTTCAAAGTTGATTAGATGTACAAGTGATTATTTAGTCTGCAGAGGTGAAAACAGTAAAATGATAATAGTTACATCAAAAGTTTTGCTCTTCTTAACCTGGCACTTCCTTTCCCCCTCTCTGGCTCCTGGCAGCTGGGAAGTGTGGTTTCGCTCTTTGTCTTTGTAGCCGTTGGCTGGCCTTCTGTTCCTCCTCCTGGTCGTCTACTTCTGGTCCTGGTCCTCTTCACCTTTGTGGATTCAGGGGTCGACTACCCTGAACCCTGTGATTTGGCCGGGGATTATTCTGCCCTACTATTTGGCCTCCTCACCTAGCTGGAGATCTTTCTTTGTCTCAGAGAGGGATCTCTGAGGTTCCTCCGCGGGGGCGCACTGGCTCCAGTGATACCAGGTCTCTCAACAGCATGAGACGTCCTCTCCACCACCTGGTATGGGCCCGTCCACCTGGGTTCTGACCACTTTCTCTTAGTGACCTTTAGCAACACCCACTCGACTTCTGGTGAGCTGGTGACCTCCGTTTCGTCTCTTTGTTCCTGGACCTGCTTGGAAAACTGAGATACCACACTTTGCAATATGTTAAAATACATTATTTTTCACAGTTTCTCTTTTTCATCTGCAGACAAAGGTAGTTTAGTGCTGGGCCCAGGAAATGATCTACCCGTTTGTAGTTCATGTGGAGTAAACCCCGTGGCTGTGTTCACTGAACACCTGATAGACATAAGGGCTAGTGGTAGTGCTTCAATCCAATTCATTTTAGTCTGTGCACAGATTTTGCCAATTTGTCTTTTAGAGATTGATTCATTCTTTCCACTTTTCCTTGAGACTGTGGATGAAAGACTGTCCCAAATTTGTGTTTCAAGCCCAAGGCTTTTTCAACTTCCTGCAAATCTTTGTTCTTAAAGTGTGTTCCGTTATCTGATCTGATCTTTTCAGGGAACCCATGTTGAACCCATGAATGTAGTGGTTTATCAGAATCAGAATCAGCTTTAATGGCCAAGTATGACACATACAAGTATGACGCATACAAGGAATTTACAGATACAGTACAACCTGTCCAAGATCATTACAAACAACAACAACAACAAACAGATCCAGGTCACTGTTGGGCATGCAGCCACCGAGCGGCGCTCCCGTTTATGAAACGGCAGGCATTTGACTACCGTTCTACTGTCCTCTCCATATTGTCTAGCATTACACTAGCATACATTAACACTACTCTTTCTCCCCCTTTTTTCTGGAACAAAACGCCATTCATCCTTTCCTTTGTTCCAGAAACATCCAGATGCAACAGCAGACTGTAAGTAGGGGTGACCAGTTCAGTTGCTGTGGACAGACGTTTGTTTGAGCGTAATGAAAGCCTCCTCTGCAGCTTGAATCCATTTCAGAGGAGCAGACAGATTTCTCATGCCTAGCTCTCTGACGAGTTCCCTTAATGGTTGTGTTAGGCCTACATAATCTGCCACAAAGTTTCTGCTGTATCCCGTTAGGCCCAGGAAAGACAACATTTCTTTCACTGTGTGAGGTAGTGGATGATGTAAAATAGAAGATCTATGTTCAGGGGAGAGGGAGACCCCCTTTTGGGATACCATTCTCCCTAAAAATGACACCTGTTGTTGAATAAAATTTAATTCGAACTGCAATTTATTAAAAATTGTTAAACCTACTTATTATTTTGCATAATCACGTTAAATCCCAAATATGTTTAAATCCTGCAACCATACATTATCAATTTGCTAAAAATTGAGTCCTAAATTTTATATAGCCCTGAACCAATCTGCTACACAGACTTGGTTTACCTGTCACAGTCATCCCCTATTTAAATTACATTTATTTTGATTAAAAGATTTTGCTTTATATCCGGTGGTTCATTAAGTCAAAAAGAGTCATAATCTGAAAAAGAATTAGCCTAGAATGTCGGCAACTGTATTAAATTTTGCTATATCATATTCCCTTATTTGTAATACTTTGGTCTCATAATATAATGTTTGTTTTTCTCTTTTCTGTGTCCTGAGTACCCCTGCAGAATGTGTCGTCCAATTAGAGATTAGTTTCTGCCAGTTACCTCAGCCTTATTTAGTATCCATGTTGATAGGAGGAGTATATACCAACATTACCAAGTATGTCATTTTAATAACATAACAATACAAATGCACCCTCTAAAATGCAAAAACTAAACTATTATCTAACATTGAAATATATGGTAAAAGTTACTTCCCGATTCCGTGTTCTTTTATTGGACATCCACTCCTTTTCAAATCCAATCCAACTGTATTGTGCTGAGAAATTATTTCACCCATCTAATTAAAATAATCCCTGGGGAAAGAGCAAATCCATGTTATTTTGGTGCAACACCGTTGTTATTCCTGAAAACTAAACAAGAACACCTCCCTCATTGATGGATTTAAAAGCAAGAGCAGGCTCAAGACTTTACTTTTTGTCTACAGTTCAACTGATTACTATCCATTTGCTTGTTCAACTAAATTGATTCTTTTATTTACTTATTTTATTTATCAAGTTTAAGACATACTTATATGTCTGTTTTACTATGTCTCTTTTTAAATGTTATTCATTATTCTATTATCCATTTCAGCTTTTTAATCATCTTAATCCGTGAAGCACTTTGATTCATTCTTTCTGCTAGAAATCAAATACAATTCTGACTTACTTTTGATTTAGCTGTTCCATAAAGATATCATTTAAGTAACCGTTACAGTTGTGCATTAATAAGGAATGTATCCTTTGTATTCCTTAGGTGTTGAATTTGCTATGTAAATAAAAAAATAATAATAATAATTTCTCTCTCACCAGCCAGCAACCCCATACTATAGGCCCAGTTCTTCCTTCCACCCAACTTTCCAAATTTTGTTCCCGGTAAATGGTGGTGTCTAACCTGGAGATAATTCTGGGGAAGGCACGGGGGTTTCAGAGTTCAAGCAACCAGGGCCACCTTCGATCAGAAAAACAGAAACTCTTGTGGTTAGTTCAGCAACAGCGATATTGAATCAGCAGCCTTTGATCGTCACTTCTTCAGCAAAAATTGTCCATTTTACACCAGCCAAGTGGATTCACACATATTGTCCTTGAAAGTTCAGTTCAGCATGAGGAAATGTGCTCTTATTTGAGGGTGCCCCCTGCTTCACCCCTGAAAATATTCAGTCACTGGTGCCCCCCCCCCTGTTTTGGGAGCAGAGCACAAGACAGAAGAACTTCTCCGCTGGTTGTATCGATTTTTCTTTCTTTGGCAGTTATGGCGAGCACCTGGCACTATCCGTCATCAGCCCAGCACCCCCTCCCGTCGCATCTCCCCAGGAACATAAATTACATCTCTAGAATGTTATCTGAGGGGTTCTCTGTTGGCGGAATGGGAAAGCGAAAAAGAGAGAGAAAAAAATAGAGGAAGAAAAAGACAGACAGAGAGTCGATCCTCTCAGCCTATTCAAATCAACTTTTATTTAAACTTTTTATTTTCATATTCATTAATCTCCTTCCTCAAAAGCTGAATTCAAATATCTTTTCCACTCAGACTGCCTATGTGGGCTCTATTTTACTTTTATTTTAATCAGTTATATTAGCAATAATTTCTTCAGTATTAGGTATTTTAAAAATATACTAATTTATAGGTTTGCTCTCTCCAACAGGGATGTTCATTAATCCTTATATGTCTAATTAAACTGTTGTTCTAATGCTTCCCCTGCTTATTTTAATTAATGTTTCCTGCATTTTTCATCCAATTTATATGCTATCTCTGCTCTTCCTTCTGCTTTCTTTTCCTCTTCTCTTGCTTAGGTTCCTCCCGTCTAATTTCTGTTGCGTCTGTCACACTCCTTGTAAAAATTCATCTTTCAGGCATAACTGCTTGATCTTTTTGACCCATGATATAGAGGTTATTCCACTTAACCATCTTTAGACACGTACTGTTCATCCTTGAAGCCCCCCTTTTTTTACTTTCAAAATGTTTTTTTGTTTTTTTAAACATATGTGAGTCATTATCATTCCTTATACTTTATCAATTCAATTCCTTTCTCTATTTTGTCAATTTGATAAATGTCTCTTTCATCTCATGTGTAAATTAAATATTTATAAAGATTGACCATCGCAATCTTTTATCAACACACTTAGTTCTTTTTAGTGATTTAACCATTTTATATTTATTTCAATTAAAAATCTACTTGCTTTTCAATCTGTCCTTTATCAATACAGCTTGTATTTTTTATTCTTATTTAGCCAATTTAATCCTGTTTCAGAAACCAACTATAGACATATTCCTAAACTATTCAAATTTTTGCACCGTCCTCCATTTTGCAACTTGGTTGAACTTGTCGCTTGCTTCAGCTGCATGTAGTTCTCTCGAGCTTCAGAATTCTTCTACCCTATTTTTAATAGGATCGCAGATCTGATCATTAGTGAGAATTTTCGGTTTTTTTTGAGCTGGTTCAGACACATTCTGAACAGCGTCCTTTAAAGGTATTTTAGAATCCATCGAAAAATCCTTCTTTTACTTAAAACAATAAAAATAGCAATACATCTAGACTGTTCAACGTGAAGGAAAAAAAAAATGCAAATTCTTGAATTTACTATAAAAACTCCTGCTTTTGAATTCAGAATTCTTCTATTAAATCTTAAACTAAAACTTACCAAATTAGACTCGCTTAGGAGTAACTGCTTTTACTTGTTTGTTTTTAATTGTCACACGAATTATTGTCTTAATAGTATTTCTTAATTCCCCCTTTACCAAGCTTCTATTTTTTTTTTTTATAAAATATTAAATCCAAATGAAACAAGACAAATCCACATTTATTTAAGTTTGACAAGGTAGCTGTTTGCGTAATTATTTAATCTCTTATGAGTTACTCCTGGTCGTGTTCAAGAGGCGTTTCCAACCCTACATCGCTCCTCCGAGCTTTTTTTTTTTTATCTATTTTTTCATTCACAATTGATCTTAAGAGTGAATGCCCCAAGCCGAAGCTTAGTAAAGTTAAAAGGCTTTATAAACTGATGTTTAGCTTCCTATCAAGTTATTTTTATTCAGAGATTTATCAAAAAAACCAAGAGTCTTGAACAGACTCCGCTCGCTGCGAGCTCCCCCAGCAAAGAGATTCAGTCTGGTGCTAACGTTAGCCCTTTTCGGCTAACGTCGCTTAAAACAGTTAAACTCTACCACGAAACTACTCAACAAAATAGCAACATACCCTTCGGTAAATAGAGGACTCCACACCTCAATTTCAATTCCCATCAGCGTAATTCACACCACTTTTTCCAGATTTCAATGTGGCACAAAATTAGACGTATCCGTCACAAATTCAGCACGGACTGAAACGCGTACCCAACATCAGTTCCGCTATCTATATATTCTAGAGTGTTTAATTTCTCTTATCCATTCATATATTCTTATCCATTCATATATTCTTATATAATAGTTTATACTCGAGTTTTTAATAATGATAGTCCTTTTTTTTAACACGAACCCAAAAGTTCAGCTCACCTCTCAACCTCCTGCTTTCATACAAAGCCGAAATCTCACACACACACACACACCCAGCGCTGAGATCTCTCTCTCACACACACCTTCTCCTCACTTTCTCTCTCCTCTCTGTGATTCTATTCCCCCACACATTCTAACAATCACTCGTCAACTATATATTCTGCAGTTAAATCTCTTTATCTTTGTCATCACCATCTGTAACGGTAGCTCTGATGGCCCGAGATACGCTGATGCTAGTTAGTGCTCACAACGACCATCAACGATATTGCTCTCATCGTTCCCCTCTGTGCCACACAACTAATCTCTCCTATGTTAAGATGTCTGAGTAACCCCCACACATTCTAACAATCACTCGTCAACTATATATTCTGCAGTTAAATCTCTTTATCTTTGTCATCCACTTCACGTGATCTGGGAATCCTTATCTTCCCACCAGATCAATTTCTCATCTATATATATATTTTTTAACAGTTCTATTCTAGGCCGCTCTCATTCACACTGTATGACAATCTACCACTCCAAAAAATAACTGCAGCACCTGTCAATCTTATTTCAACTTACTCAGTACTCGTATACACACACACTAACCTCTTTCATTTCCGGAGACGGACCAGCTCACACCAAATTCTGTTCACGGAGCTCACCCGTGCGCCAGACCTACGCAGACTTGTGCAGAAATCCGTTCCCACCAGGAAGGTCGCACACAACCTCTTTCTGCGAATCTTTCGTTTCTCACTGCGCCCTTCAGTCAAGGATGCCTCCACAGACTTAGGATCGCCCACATCCGGAGCTCTGCGTCCGCTCTTACTCCGCTTCCAATCAAACAATCAACAAATCAACCTTAAATGGACAACTTCAAATCAATCAATAGGGCCTACTCACACGCTATCTCTGTCCCAGAGAAACATCCCTCTTCAAGCCGCGCATCCCCACCATTTGTCGGGGTTGAAAACTTTTACTCTTTACTACTTTTGCTGGATAAACTCCTTCGTCACTCAGAAACTGTTATCTGTATGTTTTAGAGGACCCGACACTCCTCAGCCGAACCTTTTCAGAATAAAACTCAGAGACAGAGAGAAACAACACAATCACACAACAGAATTCTGTTTCATTGTGCACCTGAATTCAGATGGAGCCAGACCAAAGTCTGACTGACTACCAAACCGAACAGGAGGTTTTTATTTGCAAGACAACGGCACAGAATCACAGAGAACACACCCAGTTTTTTCACAGTTACAACTCAGTCATGCATTACCCTCTATTCTGCGGATGTGTTGTTCCGCTCATTAATTTATCTCCTTATCTTCTAAGTGGGACTCACGCTCCTGAAATTGTCGGTCTTGTCTCCACTTTTATGGCTACCTGATGTATTTTAACTGTGTGTTTTAACCATGTTCTGTTGAAACACTGTTACGGAATACAGCCACTAGTGAGACAGCTTCCCACAGGCTTCAACAAATACAATGTTCCTGTCAAATAGAAGTAATCATTAACTCTCAGAGTGTATTTGTTCCTTTATTGTGTAATTTGGGTTGCCTTTACAGTCTTACTTCGCAGATGTCCCAAAAGGAGATCAGCGCATGTTCAGATCTGCTCCGGTCCCAACATTCATACTATGTGTATTTATCTCTTTGTATTCTTTCTTCCCTTCTCTTTTATTTCAAAAAATAATTTTTTAGATCCTACCTCCTGGGCCTCAAACCCAGATCTATAACCTAATTATAGTATTTTTCTCGTCAGAAAAACATTAGGACGCCACTCCAAGATAAAACCGTTCCTCAAAGCCTTTTTCTAAACTTCTCAACAGAATTCTGGGAATTTAACCCAGGGCCGCTAACCCGGAATTTAGGGATATTTCACCCAGGGCCTCCAACCCACAACACTTATTCTTAATAACAACTCAACAGAATTTTGGGAATTTAACCCGGGGCTCTAACCCGGAATTTAGGGATATTTCACCCAGGGCCTCCAACCCACAACACTTATTCTTAGTAACAACTCAACAGAATTTTGGGATTTAACCCAGGGCCCTAACCCGGAATTTAGGGATTTTCACCAGGGCCTCCAACCCAAACACTTATTCTTAATAACAACTCAACAGAATTTTGGAATTTAACCCGGGCTCTAACCCGAATTTAGGTTTACCCAGGGCCTCCAACCCACAACACTTATTTAATAACTCTTTTCCACTACTTTCAAATTTTAAAAACCTCAGTTACTAGGAGTCTAGACACAAGCAGATTTTGGACAAAGCCAATGAGCAGAAGAAAAGGTCTGCTTACCCTAGATTGATGCGCGCACCTTGTGTCAGTCTCCTTTCACCTTTGTCAGGTCCAAATCACTTCCAAAAAATCCTTTTTGTGACAAAAATCCCAGACGAAGCCCCCAAATTGTTGTGGTATAAATCAACCACCCCAGATTCAGGATTATTGGAAATATGGCTCGTAGAGAAAAAGAGTTGTTCACAGAAGACACTCAGAGACTCAGCTTCAATTCACCTTTGCAAAGCGGAGAACACCACAGCTCTCACAGACCCGCGTCTGTCTTCAGCAGCTGTCAGTATGTGTTCTGGTGCTCTCTCCGCAACAGGCTTGTTTTATTGAAAAACACACAGCAGTACGACCCTCCTACTTACGTACAAACAAAGAGCTCTACAGTTTCAAAGTTCAGTACTCTTCCACTAACAGTTTTACAACTCAGTGACCTGTCGTTCCACATACACATGAATGGTCAGCAGACGAATCATAGTTTTCCCATACCTTTTGCTTCCCCGAGACCTTGAATAGTTCATGTGTGAGTTATGTTTCTCATTATCCCAGCACAGCGTTCGTAACTCCCTTTTCACTCCTTGTTTCTGCTTAGACTCAGCTTTGTCCTCCTAGATAACCACCTGCCATAGACACTGAGTTTTCCCACGATCACAGATTCACATAATTGTAATTGTATATATGACCCTTACATAAGTATATGTTCTTACTACTTCACTACACACAAAATTTTTTACCCAAATATATGTAAAGCATATAAAAGTATTAATATTCTTCAGTACCCACAACTTAATATTTGGTTGCACAACCTTTTGAGGCAATCACTGCAATCAAATGATTCCTGTAACTGTCAATGAGACTTCTGCACCTCTCAGCAGGTATTTTGGCCCATTCCTCATGAGCAAACTGTTCTAGTTGTTTCCGGTTTGAAGGGCGCCTTTTCCAGACAGCACGTTTCAGCTCCTTCCAAAGATGCTCAATAGGATTGAGATCAGGGCTCATAGAAGGCCAGTGTTTTCCTCTTAGCCCTTCTTGGGTGTTTTTAGCTGTGTGTTTTGGGTCATTTTCCTGTTGTAAGACCCGTGACCTGCGACTGAGACCATGCTTTCTGACACTGGCCAGCACATTTCTCTCTAGAATCCCCTGATAGTCTTGAGATTTCATTGTACCCTGCACAGATTCAAGACACCGTGTCAGATGCAGCAAATCAGCCCCAGAACATAACCGAGCCTCCCCCATGTTTCACAGTAGGGACCGTGTTCTTTTCTAGATATGCTTCATTTTTCCGTCTGTGAACATAGAGCTGATGTGCCTTGGCAAAAAGTTACATTTTTGTCTCATCTGTCCACAGGACATTCTCCCAGAAGCTTTGTGGCTCGTCAGCATGTAGTTTGGCATACTCCAGTCTTTTTTTTAATGATTTGTCCTCTGGCTCAAACAGCGAAGGATGTTCCGATCTGACACTGATGTTCCTTGAGCATAAAGTTCAGCTTGGATCTATTTTGAAGTCTTTCTAGGCTCTTTTGTTACCATTTGGATTATCCGTCTCTTTGATCTGTCATCAATTTTCCTCCTGCAGCCACGTCCAGGGAGGTTGGCTACAGTCCCATGGATCGTACATTACTGAATGACATGTGCAGCTGTAGTCACAGAAACATCTAGCTGCTTGGAGATGGTCTTATAGCCTTTACAGTTAACATGCTTGTCTATGATTTTCTTTCTCATCTCCTGAGACAACTCTTTCCTTTGCTTCCTCTGGTTTATATTGAGTGTGGTACACACCACGTCACCAAACAACACAGTGACTACCTGGAGTCCTATATATAGGCCCACTGAGTGATTACAGGATTGTAGACACCTAGGATGCTGATTAGTGGACATACCTTGGATTAACATGTCCCTTTGGTCACATTATTTTCATTCTTTTCTAGGGGTACCATCATTTTTGTCCAGGCCTGTTTCATGCATTTATTTTTTTAAATAATTCTGTTGAAGCATGGGTGAAAAGCAATGTCTGACTTTCATTGGTCAACATTTATATAATTTTTATTTATTATTACTTTTGTCAGATTTAAGTTATTTCTGTGACCATTATGAGTTTTTCTTTTATTTAACGAAGGGTACCAACAATTTTGTCCACGTCTGTAGTTGTTTTTTTGTTTTGTTTTTTTTTAACTGATTAGCTAAGAAGCTACCTGATTTATTACTATGTTCAAAGTTTTCTATTCGAAGTCTTTGGATTAAGAACTGCGTCCGTTTATTAATAATTTCATTTAATTCTAATTTTGCTTTCCGTATTTTGCTTAAGCTCTCTTTATCCAGGGAAGCTTCTAATGATTTGATAGTTTCTTCTAATTCCTGAACATGTTTATTTTCTGTTCTCTTTTTATTTGATGAGAATGAAATTATTTTACCTCTAATCACAGCTTTCCCTGCCTCCCAGAGAGTGGATGGCGACATACCAGGGAGATCATTAAAGTCCATGTATGAAGCCCATTCTTTTTCAATTTATTTAATAAATTCTCTATCCTTAAGTAATGATGTATTAAATCTCCAATTTTTATATTGAAGGGTTGCTATTCTATTTGCTAAATTTAAAGAAACAGGAGCGTGATCGCTGATAACTATAGGATGTATCTCAGTGTCTGAAATGTCATTCAACAGTGAGCTGCTGACTAAGAAATAGTCCAATCTAGAATAAGAATGATGGACATTTGAGTAAAAAGTGTATTTTCTGTCGTTGGGATGAAGTGATCGCCAAGTCCATAATCGCTCATGTACTGTTTAACTATATCTATGGATTGCCAGCTGCGCTGAGTCCCTGCTGTACTGAGCCTGTCTATTTCTTCATTTAATCCAAAGTTGAAATCTCCCCCAAGAACAAGTGAGCAATCCATGTGATTAGCCAAAACAAAGAAGAAAGTATGAAAGATTGTCAACATTTGGACCATATCCACTAACTATACATAACTTTTGGTTATGTATAAATAGTTTTAATATTATAAATCTACCCTCTGGATCAGTAACTGTGTCTATTACTTTAAAATTAGTATTTTTATTTATTAATATTGCTACTCCTCGTTGTCTAGAGTTATAGCATGAAGAAAATATATTAGTATACTCCGGTGTTTTTAAATCATTAGCAGTTGAGCTTGATTTATGAGTCTCCTGTAGTAAGACGACATCTGCCTTCAATCTTTTAAGATGGTTGAAAATCTTAATTCTTTTTTCTCTGGAGCTAGATCCGTGAATATTCCATGTTTGAAATTTGACAGGATTCATAGGGCTAAGCTGAACATTAGACATTTACTATCGCCAAGGATGAATATAGGTGTAGTCTTGGTTTATCTATGGAGTTGCCTGATTGAAAATCCAGAAGCAGAGATAAAAGCGAGGGAAATAACATACCATACAGGTGTGTAAAGAATGATAGCATGATGGAAAAACATGAATATGCCATGATAAAAGTCTGTGTGTGTGAAAGAAAAAGGAAGAAAAGTCATAAAGGGATTTGGTGACACGAATGTGAAAAAAAAAGAAAAAAGAAAGCAGTCAAACTAGTGCACAGCCCTACCCCTACCCACATTTACAAATATAAACAACCTGCTGAGCTGTGCTTCTTTAAACTATAGTTGTCTGATAAAACTTCTATCTAGACTCTTTTAAATATGACTAATAAAGCCATGGAGTAACCTGAGGGTCCCTAAACAGCTGACCGTTAACATACAGTTTATCTACCGTAACTGTAGCCTTAAAACCCTCACTAATATGTTTCTTTCTAATTGGAAATAACACGCGTCTTCTGTCCAGGATTTCTTTCGGAAATTGATCATTGACGCTGTAATTCGTCCCCCGCAGCTCTCTCCCACGTCCTTTGACCTGTTCTTTCTGTTTAAAGTGTTCAAATTTGGCAACAATTGGTCGCGGGCGGGTGTTGTTGGGTTTCTTACCTCCGAGCCGGTGAACCCGATGGAAGGTTATGTTTTTAACCATGTCGCTTGGCAGTTTCAGCTGATGTTGGATGAACTGTCGGACGGTTGTTTCAGCGTCTTCCTCAGCCTGCTCTGGTATCCCAGAAAAGACAAGATTATCTCTCATGGATCGGGCCTGGATGTCTAAGATCGATTCCTTGAATTTTTTTATTTTGTCCAGACAGCTGCGTCATCCCCTCGGTGAGTCTTTTAACGTCCTCTTTCAATGTTTGATTTTCGGTAGCGAGCGAAGCTACCTGTTGTTGGCTGAATTCCAGAGATTCCCTCAGAGCCTGAAATTCTTTGTGTAGAACCTCAACCAGCGCGAGACGGGTGTCCAGGCTGGTTAGCTTCTTATCTATTCAGTCCAGGACGTCGCTATAGCTTCTTTCTGGCGAGTTGGTGCAAGTGCTGGCCTCAGAACGAGTGCGTTTCTGAGATGGAGTACTTGTCGGTGCATCTGAAGCAGGTTTCCGTGAATTACCGATAACGATGTTTTCAAAGCACTGGTCGAGGTAGCACTCCAGCGAATCCAATGTTTCCTCTTCCAGGTTGATTAGATGAAAGAAATAATTTGATGGTTAGTTTAAACGGACAGAAGCTGCGTTTGGTTCAAAATTATTGCCTTATTTTACCTGACATTGTTTGTTTATTTTACCAGTATACCGCCATGTTTACTTACGCGCAGCTCTCGCGAGAACTCAGCAGCTCATCCCAAACGCCTAGTTTGTACGGTGTTTCTGCTGCTTGTGTCACTGTGGTAGTCGAGCACAATAATAAACAGCAGAATCCTCAGCTGTCAAACTGTTCATCTGCAGATACACCTGATTTCTGCTGTTCTCTCTGGAGATGGTGAACCGGTTTCTCACTGAGTCAGAGTATAGGGTGCCACTGCCACTACTGATATGAGCAATCCACTCCAGTCCTTTTCCAGCTGCCTGTCTGATCCATGCAAATGAGTCTGCTATTTGGCCGGATTCCAGGCTTTAAATTCCTTAGGCACATCCATTTTTTGCTTCACAGTGCACATTGGAAAGTCTTCAGCAATAGCTTTTTACTTATCACAACACAGAAAAGGCTCGGTCACCAAACCAAGCCGCCAAAAATAGGTTCCGCTCATTGCTTTTCCTCTTCACGGAAGTCTTTAATAAAAGGCGAAAAACTTATTCGCTATGAAGAGAAACCAGAGCTTGCTTTGAAATGCACAAGGGCTAGCGATAGATGCTAGGTAGGCTAGCCACCTTCTTCACGGTGGACTGTTTTCCTATTTTTATCTCATTTTAATTTTCTTCAGTGTTGCTTGTGTAAACTCAAGTGTGTTTGCGTGTGCTCATCTCTCATTTTAGAAAAGATTTTCAGACTCTGTCATCAATATCAACCTTTTCTGTCTCGGTTGGAATAAGTAAAGGACCATGTCGTTAATTAGCTCTATGTCCGGGTGAATAGAAAAAATGTTCAACAAACAAGGGTGGCCTTTCATCTTGGCAATATGTGTCCGTCTAAGCTGACGAAGCTCTGGGGCTCCACCCCCACCGATTTTTCTTTCAAGATAAACAACCCGTTAGCTACTCGTTGAAGAAGTGTGGGGCCAAAGATGACGCTTATTTGCAACCCCCTGCTACCTTTCACCTCCAGTGAATCTGGCTTTTGTCTTAGGCTACGTCCACACTAAGCCGGATAAGGTTATACGGGGAGTTAGACGCCTAATGTTATCCACTGAACACGAGCATTTACACCCCGTTTACGGTCCGTTTAAGGTCCCACGATTGCGCAATCCAATGCCTACCTATGCATGTACTGGGCATGCGTGGGAAAAACAAAAAGAACACAGATTGACGCGTATAATCTATGTTGCTGTCGGATCGCCTCCTGTGTCGCCTTCTTATCTGCAAGTAGGTTACGGTTAACTTTGCAAACGTCTGAATTTGCAAAAGAAGAAGTAGCATAGCGAGACTCGTCACCGTCTTTGCTGTTGTCATTATATGCTGTCGCGTTGTTGTCGTCATCAATTTAGGACGCAGCATTTGATTGACGTTGCTGCTCTGATTTAGCCGGGGACCGGATGAGTTGCGTCCAGACGTGCTCATTTAGCCGGCTAATACTTATCTGGCCACAGACCACAAACAAAGCCGCCTTACTGTGGACGATAGGGGGGTGTAGACTAAATACTTATACGTTTAAGGCATTATCCGGCTTAGTGTGGACGTGGCCTTAGCCTCTGTCCTGGGATATTTACCTGGCAGGGGAGATACCATGATCATGAAGGTGGTTCTCCCAGAGCGAGGCTCAGCCATTGCACTGAGGCTGTTCTGACCTCTGCGAATTCCCCAAATGTGAGAATCTGGACTGCATAATTTGTGTTAGTGGGGGACTACGTTCGAGCTCTCCCCTGTTCTTGTTGTAAAAGAAAATTTTAACAGAAATAATACACATGTATATATTTTTAACTACTGCACACTCCCATCTTACTGCGGGCATTGTACTCTGGGTGAGCAGAGTATTTCAAAGGCAGCCCTAAAGTTTATGTATACTATTGTCGGATTGTTGCTTGGACATTTCGGATGCAGCGGTTGTTCCGTGAATGTTCGACCCCAATACTCTGGTCCCCATAATTTACGTGGCTAAACGTGGGGATTTTGACAGAGCGGGCCATGGATTCAGCCCATTGTTTTTTGGTTAAACCAGGGATATTTCAGGAACACGTGATCGTCATAAAACAGTTGAGTAAAATGACTGCATACTCCGATTTCCCCAGTTAATCCTTGGACATCCTAGGCCAGACTGGACCCTGCGGGGGGTGGCAACAATGCATTTCATCCCTCTCAAGGAGTCTTTATTGTCCCCAAGGGGCAATTTGTTCTGCAGCCAGCAGTAACAGACACAGTTGACAGTCGATATCATTAACAATACAAAGGGAGAGAAAAAAAAGAAAAAAAGAACAACAAACATGAAGTACAAAAGAAAGATAAAAAGTCACTTGTTAAGAAAAGCTATGGCAGCAGGGATAAAAGATTTCTTGAGTCTGTTTGTTCTACACCTTGGCATGATATACCTGCGGCCCGACGGGAGCAGTACAAACTCACCAACCAGGGGATGGCTTAAGTCGGTGAGGAGTAAGCGGGCCTTACTTGAGGTTCTGTACCTGTAAAGGTCAGACAGGTCATTAAGACTAATGCCTGCAATTTTGCTGCACACTTTCGCTATGCCCTGCAATCTGTTCTTGTTCTTAAGGGAAAGAGAACCATACCAACAGATAAAAGAAAAGGTAAGAATAGACTTAATAAAACAAGAATAAAACATTTTCATAAAAGTGCTGTCGACATTAAAATTCCTCAATTTCCTTAAAAAGTACATCCGTTGATGAGCCTTGCTGCAGATAGCATCAACATGGTCATTAAAAGTCAGTTTGTCGTCAACATTTGTTCCCAAGTATTTGTAATTATGGACCCTTCCGACAACTTGATCCTCGATGACCAGAGAAGGTGTGCCTGGGACAACTTTCCTAAAATATATTAACATTTCTTTTGTTTTGGCCACATTGATACTCATAAAGGATGAGGAACACCAGTCAGTAAATTCCCTCACTACAGGGCCATGGTCAGGGTCGTTACTGGTCAGCAAGGCACAATTACGGAATCGTCTGCGAATTTTAAAATGTGACGTCCCGCATGCTGACTACGGCATTCGTTCGTGTACAGAACAAACAGCAAGGGGGAAAGGACGCAGCCCTGAGGTGATCCCGTGGAGGAGACAAGGGTGTCTGACAGAACACCGTTGACCCTCACACGTTGTGGTCTTTCTGTGAAAAAGTCCATTAGCCAGGCTATTAGACCAGGGTCTACGTTGTGGAAGTCCCTTAATCTTCCTGCTAAAATATGTGGCTGGATGCAGTTAAAAGCAGATGAAAAGTCAATGAATAAGAGATGGGCAAAAGACTTGGCTCCCTCAAGATGATTCAAAACTAGATTTAAAAGGGTGGCTAAAGCATCATCAACACCTCTGCCTGACCTGTAAGCAAACTGTAGTGGGTCCAGGTTATCTTCAGCACAGGTCAGTAGTGTTTCCTTGACAATTCTCTCAAAGGACTTCATAACTAGGGAAGTTAATGCCACGGGTCTAAAATCATTTAATAGTTTAGGGGAAGCAAACTTGGGAATTGGAACAATAATGGAATCCTTCCAGAGTGCGGGGACCTTGTGAAACTGGAGGGACATTGAAAAGATGAAAGTAAAAATGTCTGCCAACTGGTCAGCACAGTTCTTGAGAACACGCCCTCCAATGGCATCCGGACCAGGGCTTTTCCTTTCATTGACTACATGGAAAAGTTTACACACCTTGCTCCTGTCAACAACAGTATTCTGTGAAGAAACATTTTTAAAAACGGACAATTCTTCACTAAAATTATGGTTATTAAAACGATTATAAAATATGTTCAGTTCGTTTAAGAGCACTAAATCAGACATTCTGTTAAGGGAGACATGGGTCTTCTTGGGTCGCATCCCTAACATGGATTTAACCCCCTCCCATGCAGGACGAGAGCTGCCTGCCTTAAGCATGTTCTCAACCTTGTCCTTATACCTGCATTTAGCAAGTTTCAGCTCCTTCCTTAGCTGTTTTTGAAGCTCTTTGCATCTAGCAGTATCCCCCTGAATGTAGCAAATGTTCCTTTGGTTAATCACAGCTTTAATACTTTTTGTCACCCATGGCTTGTTGTTATGATAAAGAAAATTTTCTTTCCGTGGAATGATGGAAGCCTCACAAAAGGAAATATATGATGAGACAACAACAGTAAGTTCATCAATATCTTCGCAGGCATTGGTAAACACCTCCCAATCTGTGAAATAAAAACAGTCCTGGAGACCCTGAATTGATTCCTCCGACCAAACCGGAACCATTGTTCTCTCAGCTTTGTTCCTCTTCAGGACGGATTTGTAGGACGGAACCAAATAAACCATGTTATGGTCAGACATGCCGAGTGGAGCTCTGCTAAATGACTTGTAAGCCCCTTTTACGGATCCAAAGCAAAGATCCAGGCACTTCGCATGTCGAGTGGGACACGTTACATATTGGTAAAAGTTACCCAAGGACTTTGTCGGTTTGCAGTGATTAAAATCACCCAAAATAAGGTGCGGTGCATCCGGCGCCAAACCCTGCAGCCGCTGCACTGTTTTAAGAAGGACCTGTGTGGCTACATCAGCATTAGCCTTCGGGTGAACATAGACAACTGTAATAAATAGCTGAGGGAATTCTCTGGGAAGATAGAAAGGTCGCAGGGATACGGACAGAAGTTCGATGTCTTTGGTGCACACTGTCTCCCTGACAATCACTGTTTTACACCAATTCCTATTGACGTAAAGACACACACCCCCACCGAGTGACTTGCCGGTCACTGCAGGGTCTCTGTCAAACCGAAATGGAGCTCCGAAGCCATCGATCTCCAACTCTGACTGAAGATCCTGCTCCTTAAGCCAGGTCTCAGTGAAGGCCAGGATACATGCGTCTCTGTACTCTGCCAGAAACTTTACGTTACCCTGTAGCTCATCCACTTTATTTCGGAGCTACTGAACATTTGCCAGGATGACAGTGGGTAGAGGTATCCGACGATGGCCCTGCCGCTTCCTCGGACGCCTCGGTCTGGACGACCTCCAGTGCTCCGTGTAAGGATTCCGCCGGTCGATCTCTAGGGGAACAGTCATCGAGGGATCCACGATGCCCCTCCCGGAGTCACGGAGCAGGAGTAAAAATTTGCGACTGTACTGGTGAGTTTTTGCATTCTCACATAGTCCAAGTGCAAAGTGGCATAGGAGCATTAAAACGAAAAGACTGCCTCCCAAACTAGGAAGATTCCCTGCTGCCATTGTCTTCCACACGTGGTTAAAGTAGTTAAAAAGGTGATAAGAATGTTTAAAACAGAACCAAACACACACGTCTCTCACACACTGCTGCTGCGCGTCGCCATAACCAGCGCCACTGTTGGCCTAGTGGTGAATATGATCCATTTTTCCTAGTGTTGTTCATCTCTTGCGCCTTGCCAAAGTACCACACACAAGCACTGCCCAAAATACAATCTGAAAAGTAAGCTGCTAAGGAGTAAATTGGAGTTTCACAGGATTTTCTTTTTTTCTTCTTCTTTTAATTCAAAACAGCTGGATGACAAGAGCTTTCTTTTGGTATTCAAGTGGTTATCTTTGCCAAACAAGGTTGTTTAGGCAACTTACAACCGTCCGGAATTTGGTGCACTTACTCCCCTCACGGCTGAGAAATGCATTATTTATTTACTTTTTAATGGCATCAAGCAATCCTTTTATATTAACTTAGTATAGAAACTGTGATATTGTCTGGTCTTCTACATGCTGTTTGTACAAACAAGAATTAATGTTCAACACCATACAGATACACCGTTCCCAGCAGTACTGCAACACCGGGTCAATGCGTGGGGTGAACGGAGCAAGCTCCTGCTTCCAACCCCTTCTTCTAAAATCTGTTTAATACAATCCCTCATTCAGAGGTCATATCAGATATTAAACTGATAAGAACAGATTTTGGGTTTTTTTCTCAAAATTTTTTTATTGACACTTGAACATTTTATAAACACACACGTCCAACCATCTGTAAAACCAACATTTTACTTAAAAGATTACTTTCTTGTGGTTAAAATACTATAAAATCATATGATTTTAAAAGTATTCCAAATCAAAGTAGCTCTAAATCAGTACTTAAAAAGAGCTGGTGCAGGAGCGATGTGACTCCTTAACAATTTAGCATCGACCCTCATCCCATTCTTTGGAACAGGCCTGGTACTCAGCGGGGATCCCCGCCCTGGTGCTCCTTCCCTCCTGCCTCTCCCGGAGAGCCAGGCCGCTGCTGCTTTGACCTTTGGTTGTGTGGCTCCGGCTCCTTCCTCCGAATGGGCACAGAGGCGATGCTTCTTTGTGGCTGCTTCCTAGTCTTGCCGTATGCGGCGCAGGTCTCCTTTATTGTTGCTGCTGCCATCAGGAGAGCAGCCACAGGGGGGATCTGCATGTGCTTCCTTACCAGCAAGTTTCTGGAGGTCCAAATGGCGTCTTTGATAGCGGTGAGGGTGAGCCACTGTTTCTCAAAGTCAGTCTTTCTTACTTTCGTCCCATGGCTCACCCCATAGAGCACTAGATGTGCTGTTAGGACCTCCCTTGCTGGCAAGTACGGGAATTGTAAGGAACCGGCCTCTGCCCACTGGTCTACGGCAGCCCTGCACTCCCAGAGCAGGTGCCTCACCGACTCAGATGTTCCACAACCAGGTCGGGGGCACGTAGATATGGCAGACATGCCCCGGGAGTGCATGACGGACCTGACTGGGAGGATCCCATGAGCCACCATCCAGGAAAGGTCCCGGAGTCTGTTCGAAAGAATGGGATGGTTCACGTTCCGCCATACCTCTGCTGCCTCTCCGACTGACAGGCCGCGCACTGGGGTCACTGACTCTCGCTCCTGCACCACAGAGATAAGAGACCGGTGTTTTGTTAAAATGTTCACGTCTTCATTTTCTAAATTAAAAGTAACTAAGAAAGACTTTATCTGGGCATAGGCTGGAGGCAGGTTAAAAGCAACAGGTACTCTAAGATCTACAGGTAAAAAATGTGTCTGTCTTAAATAAGTCCCCATCCAATATACCCGATCAAAAGCTTTTTCAAAATCTAGATTCAAGACTATCAGCCTAATGTTTCTGTCTCTCGCATAACAGATGGTGTCTCGGATCAGTACGAGGCTGTCGGCGATCTTTCTACCCTTCACGGCACAGGCTTGATCCGGGTGAATTATTTGCTCTAAAACTTTTCGCATCCTTAATGCTAAAAGTTTACTAAAAAGTTTGCAGTCAAAATTTAAAAGTGTGATTGGTCTCCAGTTCTTAAGATCAGTCTTATCTTTACTTTTATGAATTAGGGTCACTATCCCTATTCTAAAGCTGTCCGGTAGTCTGTCAAGTCCACTAAAATCTGTAAAAATAGCTAGCAGGTCAGGTGCTAAAATGTCCCAAAAGGTCTGATAAAATTCACAGGGAAGTCCATCAAGGCCTGGAGACTTCCATCTCTTAAAACTATTTAAGCACTGAATTAATTCTGTTCTCGTAAAAGTTTGACTTAAAAGACCATCATCTTTAATTGTTTTTTTCAATAAAACTTATTGTTTCTGTGATGATTTCTGTGTTTGTACTTTATCCTGTATACAATTCCTTATAAAAATGTTCAACTATTTTTATAATTTCTTTCACATCTTTTACCTTCTGGCCATCTTTGTCCTTTAATTCTGAGATAAAACCAGTTTTGCTCATAATTTTCTTAAAGAAATATCTGGTGCATTTTTCACCCTCCTCTAATTCCTTTTCCCTGCTCCTTAAAATAACCCCCATACTTTTAACATTTGCAATGGCAGACATTTCTTTTTTGACTTCTTTAATTTTTTTATTAAAATTTATTCCCTGTTGGTTTAAAAGATGATATCTTTGCAATCTCTTCTGCAGCCCCAACATGCGTCTATTTTCTGCTAGCTTCTTTCTTTTCCCAGCTCGTTGAAAAAAGGTATGCGTCCTACCCTTCACCATCTCCCACCAAAGTGCACGTGAGTCGTATAGGTCCTGGAGGGTCTGCCAGTCGCTGTACCGCTCCCTGTACTGGTCGACCAGGTCTGAGTCTTCCAGCAGGGAACAGTTCAGCTTCCACAGACCTCTCCCCACAGTCCCACCCGAAGCAAGTGACAGGGTGCAAGACAGCATCAGGTGATCAGAGAAGAAAACTGGTGTCAGTCTAGCATCAGTAGGTGAGCAGTCTCTTATGAACAAAAAGTCGATACGAGAGGCTCTAGAGCCGTCACCACTGACCCAGGTGAAGCCATCCTCTCTTGGATTTATTGCTTTAAAACAGTCAACAAGTTTAAAATCCCTTAGTATGCCTTGTAATAAACGTGAAGTTTTATCTATCTTAAAGTCTTGTCTCGATCTTTTTCTATCTTTCCTAGTTAAGATACAATTAAAATCCCCCCCAACAATCAACGGTGCCCTTCGTAGCATGTGGGGCTGCAGTTCTTCTAAAAGGTCATGTCTTTCATGCTTGTCATTAAAACCATAAATATTTAAAAGGTTAAAATCCTTTCCCATAAAAGTCAAATTTGCTAAAAGTGCTCTTCCCTCTCTCACCACAGTGCTACCCTTCACCAGAATTTGTTTTTTTTTAATTAAAATGGCCACTCCATCATTCTTATTTTCATTTGACCCACTCCAAATCGATGGATGTGGCCACATGTCCTGCCACTGGGTATACATTTTTAAAAAGGGTATTCCACACTCCTGGATTAAAAGCAAGTCTGACTTTGTAGAACTTAAAAAGGATAAGATGCTCTGGGCTCTCATTGGTGACTTTATACTTCTCACATTTATTGTTGTGATTGTGAGAGTCATAAAGGTATCTAAAAAAATAAATAAAGACAAGCTATCATTTTTGGTTAAAAGGGGTCGACCTACAACAAGGGGAATTTAAAAAGAAAACAAATAAACAACTAAAAAAGACAGCTTACAGGTTCATAAATTCAGGTGATTTCCTGTGAATGGAGCTCTGCCTTTACCTTGCATGGTGGGGGAGGAAGGGACTGCCCTCCGTTCCCCTTCCGGACTCTGGGGGGGGGACGTTCCCTCAAAGTTGCATTTAGCATACATTCTTTTGGGGTTGATTGCAGAGTCATATTCAAAAAGGAGACCTCATTGGGTGAGTCAAGGGGGAAAGCCCTGGGTTCCTCCCCAGATGAAGTATATGAAAGGTCTCCAGGCTTCCCCCTTATTTCTGAGACAAAGCTTATATCAGGTGACAACTCTGATGCCGGCCTCTTTGCCAGCTGGGCGTCGGGGAGGAGGTCGTCTTCGCTACTCTGTTACTTCCATTTCCTCATACACTGATTCAGCTCCGCCTTCTGCCTGCATACCTTCATCTTCCCCAACTGTTCCTAATTGAGGGTTTGTTGCAGGCCCCTCCCCTTTTCCAGCCTCTTCCTGGTCTTCTCCTCCAACCACAGCTTTTGGCGGGAAATGTTAATTTTCTGGCTCAGCTGTATCAATTAGCTCTTCAACGGTTTCCATTGCGTTTAAATTGTCTATTCTTTCATTTGCTTTGCTATTCTTAAGTTTATTTGCAAAAGAGTTTGGGCAATCCCTAAAGAGATGATCTTCTTTACCACACAGATTGCATTTCCTTCCATTTCTACACTCCTTGAATGTGTGTCCTATCTCCTTACATTTTCCACATATAACTTTTTCGCATGCCTCGACCAGATGTCCGTGTTCACCACACCTGCGGCAGAGCTTTGGCTGCCCTTGGTAGTGGATGTAGCCTCTGTTGTCCCCCAGCACTATCATTGACGGGAGATGTTTCAGGCCCTGGAAGCCCTGGGGGTCTTCCCATTGTTGTATAGGGACCCTCCAAGCACAGTTCCAGATGCCATCCACATCCCTCACCTTCATAGCCTGGCCCTTCACAGTGCAAAATCTTCCCAGCCACATACTGATGTCCTCGGCATTAACAGTTTCATTAAACATTCTGACAATAACCGTTTTCAGGGAATTGTCGGACAGTTTTTCCACGTTAAATGCTTCGAAGCTGGGCTTAACATTCTCATACCTAGTCCAAAAGTCTTTTAACAATGTACCTGTAGCAAAACTTACATCAAATCCTTTGTTGAAGGGAAGGGTCAGGATACAATTCAGGTCATTCAGCGAGAACTTCAGTGTCTGCTGAATTAGCTTCCTAGAGAAATCTAACCTCGACATCCCCAGCACCTTCCCATCGCTCACCTTAAATAGAAATCGGACGCTGTGGTGCCTCCGCATGCCAGCTAAAGCCGACATGATGGAGGCACCACAGACTAATAAAACAATAGATTAGTGTTTAAAATGCAAATGAAAACACACAAATGCAGTCAAAATGTTAACAGTTAAAAAGCTGGTTTTAACTACAACAAGTTTAAATAACTAACAACAACATACAAGTGAAATAATCTCCCTACAGGTGTTACAGGAATGCCACAGAGCAGGCACACTTCAAGAGATCACTGTCTTAGCCAAAAGGCAGAGAAGCGATGAGGCTAAAGGCGTAGAGTCACAAGTGCTCTTTTTAGATGGTGGGATTGTCTGGATCGATGTTCTAATAATACTTGATCCGATAAACAAGTCACTTAGCAACTCCGCCCACACAGAGATGGCCTAGTCTCTTTTTTTGGCACAAGCACATACTCTGTCACAAGAAGTGAGCTAAGACTAGTCAGTGACTGCCTATAAATTTTGACTGACCTGGTCAGACACATGAGAGAGAGAACACTGGTCATAGCCCATGGGTAAAGCAGGGAATATTCTATGTTTCCCCTGCTGGTAAAAAAAAATTTCTTACCATCGTTCATCCAATGAAACTTCCTTGGGCACCATCCTCAAGCACCGCCCAGGATTCCGTTCCACCGGATCATGTCAGTGAACGTGATCCGGTGTAAGCTTTACGCGGTAACTGGAGTTTGCATTTCTCCGTTTCTTTCTTACCATACAAATAAGTTGGCTTTGCCGACTGCAGCCATTATATGTTCCAAAATGTTGATGATCCTTGGGTGCTTTCTGGATGGTTAGACAATAGGATAAACAAAATAATTAAAGAAATAACAAACGTATGAAGAAAAAAACAGTTATCAAAGTTTCAAGCACTCAGGGG
The DNA here is from genome assembly GCA_028564705.1 of Apricaphanius iberus. NCBI lineage: Eukaryota > Metazoa > Chordata > Actinopteri > Cyprinodontiformes > Aphaniidae > Apricaphanius > Apricaphanius iberus. Next base: position 16,174 of record JAPXFQ010002123.1, on the reverse strand, counting down.
CGTACAGGTTACCAAAAAAGTTCCCTCCATCATACGACAGACCTACACTGGAACCAGAGCGGTGGCCGCTCCGGCACAGTACCTTCTGAGGCTCTTCCACCCTAACGCTTTGGTAAGCCCGTGGTACATCCATCATGTCGGCTAACCATGCTGGCATGAAGGGGCACCACAGTGTGCGTTTCCGACTTAAAGGAGGAGAAGGACAAGCTGGGATGTCCAGACCCTGAAATTTTCCTCAGGAGAGTTAAACTGCATCCTGACCCTGCCTTTTAATAAAGGCTTCGATGTGAGCTTTTGCTCGAGCACACTACTGAAAGACTTCTGGAACAGGTATGAGAATGAGCGAACCCAATTTGAAGCTTTTGAGGTGGAAAAACTGACTGATAATGCCCTTAAAAAGGTGATTGTCAGGATGTTTAATGAAACTGTCAATGCTTCAGACATTTGTATGTGGTTGGGAAGATACTGCTCTGTAAAAGGCCAGCCTATGAAGGTTAGATATGCGGACGGCATCTGGAATTGTGCCTGGAGGGTCCCCATTCAACAGTGGGAGACCCTCAGGGTTTCCAGGGCCTGAAGCAGCTCCCCTCAATGATAGTGCTGGGAGAAAACAGAGGCTACATACACTACCAGGGACAGCCAAAACTGTGCAGAAGGTGTGGGGCGCATGGACATTTGGCAGAGGCATGTGAAAAAGTTGTTTGTGGGAAGTGTAGGGAAATAGGACATACCTTTATAGAGTGCAGGAATGGAAGAAAATGCAACTTGTGTGGCTAGGGCGGGCACCTGTTTAAAGATTGCCCAAAGTCCTTTGCCAGTAAATTAAGAAGTAAAAAGGCAAACGGACAAACAGAAAAGATAAAGGAAGCAGGAAACAAGGTTTCGGAGGGGAATTCAAATCTCCCACCAAATCCTGTGATTGGTGGAGAGATCCATGAGGAGGCTGGGAGAGGGGAGGAGCCAGAGGAGTTTAATCAGGCAGGAACACAGGAAGAAGGGGGAGACCTAGAGATAGAGTTTGGAGGGATTGAAGACTCAGGGAGTAGGGAGGAACAGGAGGGTGAAGAGTGTGTAGAAGTTACTCCCCCGGATATACAGCTTCAGAAGAGGCCAGCATCAGAACTATCTCCAGACACAATCACCATGGTAGAGAAAAGGGGAAGAATAGGGGAAACTACTGACATCTCATCTGAGGCAGAACCCAGGGTCTTTTCTCAAGACTCACCAAATGAAATTTCCTTTTTAAATATAGTTTTACAGTCGAAACCCCAAGAGCAAATGATGAACAAAGCTCTGAGACACTATCAGCCTCCCTTTATGTATTAGCAGTGGAGCCATTAGACCGGATGTTGAGGAAGGACCCATGGATCAGAGGTGTTACAGTTTTTTACGATTGCTAAACGACAGTGGGCACAACTGGAGTCACATGTGCAAAACTCTAACTACAGTCTGCACAGTGGCAGTTCATGTGGACCAAACTCTTTTTCATTGTTTGAACACAGTTTTCAAAACTCTACACACTTATCCCATGACTTTAACCACAACCTGCACAACACTGTGGATTTAAAGCATTTTTTTTTCAATTGCTAACACACTGCTGTCAAAACTATGAACCACACATTCAAAACATAATACATTTCAGCTTTGTGCCATTCAAACACTCCTGATTGCGATAACGTTTCTTTTCACCACTCTGCAGTTGTCACAGATTGGTTTTCAGCACATCATAGATTTATGGTTTTGTACCTGCCTGCATATTCACCTTTCCTCAACCCAATAGAGGAGTTTTTCACTGCCTCGAAGTGGAAAGTGTTTGGTCACCACCCACATGACCAAATGTCTCTTTTGGAAGCCATGCGTGCTGGATGTGAGGACACGAGTCCAGAGGACTGCCAGGGATGGATAAGGCACTCCAGAAGGTTCTTCCCCAGGTGCATGGCAAGAGAGAACATTAGATGTGATGTTGATGAAAACCTATGGCCTGATGCGAGAGAGAGAGACAGGATTAGCCCCTCAATTATTTGTTTGAATTACTGTATACAGTATGTACTTTACTGTAAGTTTATACCTTTTTTTGTCATTACTGTAATTCTGTAAATTACTAATGCTGATGTAACCCGTATGAAAATTGGGTTAATAATTATTTATTTTAATTTGTAATTCTTATTACTTTTCGTTTTAAAAGGAAAAAGAGTGTTGGTTTTATTTTGAAAACCGGAACTTTATTTTGAAAGCAACCGGAAGTTGTATGCGCTAAATTAGCAAGGTAGCTTGACACGGAACATTACAGACGGAGCAGAATTGATGTTTCTTCCATGAGAGAAAAAAGGTATTAAAATATCGCTGTTTTGTATAAAAACTTAACACAGGGTATTTGCGATATAAACCGATTTAAAATTCCGTTTTAGAGATTGAAGAACTGTTGAGGAAGCACTTTCTGTCCAGTTCTGTGGAAAACTCTTCTTGGTAAGCTAGTTCACATGTTCTCCAAAACAAGGATAAAGATAAGCAAAAAGAGAAACTAGTTTCTAAAAAGAAACCAATACCAAAACTTACCTCAGATACTACACCTGAAACAGTTAAACCAAAGCCAAAGCCATGGTATTGTTTTCGCTGTGGTGGGGACGGACATATTGCCACAAACTGCAATGATCCTCCAAACTCTGCATTAGTTTCCGCGAAACGAACTCTTTTAAAAGAGAAACAGCAAGCTTGGGAAAAAGACAATCCAACACCCGACAAGCATTTAAACTAAATGGTGTTTCTATTGAGGGACAAATAGAAACAAATAAACTCGAAAGTCCCGCAACTGAACGTAGAACAAAACTGAAAGCAAAATTAGAAGAACATAGAGTAACTAAAAACAAAACACTACCAAAAGGGCTAGTAGGTAACAAGAGAACGGCTAGCATTAAAGTGAATGGACTTGAGTGCAACGAGTTACTTGATACTGGATCTCAGGTAACAACTATGTCGTTGTCTTTTTATAACCGTTACCTTTCAGATCAGACCATCCAACCAGTTGCTGACTTACTTGAGATTGAAGGAGCAAATGGTCAGTCAATACCATACCTGGGATATGTAAAAGTTACACTCCAGTTCCCAAAAGAGTTCATCATCACTCAGCCTGAGATAGAGACACTTGCGCTCATTGTACCAGATGTTAGGTCAAATAGTCTCACTCCATTGTTAATTGGAACAAATACTCTTGACCCTCTTTATGAGCAGTTTTGTGAAAATGACTAATTTCAAGATGGTGTTTACTGTGGCTACCATCAAGTTCTGAGAACCTTGCGAATCAGACACAAGCAAAGTTTGGATGGCAAACTAGGCCTTGTTAACCTGAGAAATACTTAACCAAGTGTGATCCTTGCTGGTGAAAGGGTAATGCTGGAAGCATTTACAAATACTAGCAGTGTAAACAATGAAAACTATGTACTACTTGAGCAGCCGACCATGTCAACCTTAACTGAGGGAAGACGTTTTTTTGGGCATTCAAAAAGTCGTCTTTTTGGCACACTTTGTGTAAAAAGTGGCCCCAATGGAATTGGGGTCTCCTTTTTGGGCTACCCGGCTACTTTTCCTCCATTCATTTTACGTTTTGGGATTTTCTGAAGCACCGACTGTCCCGACCACTATGGGGGGGTATGGCTCCACCGTTTTTGATGGGTGCCCAAAAGGTAAGAAAGTATTCCAAAGAGGGCGCCGCCCACGACACGCCCCCCCAAGGTGCCCAAAATGAAACAAAGGTGCCCGTTCTGAACCATGGTCAAGGTTCATCCATTCGACCCCCCCAACCCCCCGCCACCCCCCCCCAAGGTGCCCAAAATGAAAGAAAGGTGCCCATTCTGAACCATGGTCAAGGTGTGTCCAATCGACCCTCCCCAAGGTGCCCAAAATGAAAGAAAGGTGCCCGTTCTGAACCATGGTCAAGGTTCGTCCAATCGACCCTCCTGACCACCCCCATGTGGCCCAAACTGAAAAATAGTTGCCTTTTTTGCGCCACACCAAAGTACGCTCCGTGACCCCTGTTGACCCCTGAACCCAACGTCTTTCCGAAGGTGGCACGGGTCTGAAGCCTTGGCATGTTGTACAGGGGCCCCAGACGAGCAGAGGAAATTAAGTTTGGTCCCTGTCCGACAAGTAGTTTTCAAATGGCGGGGAGGTGAAAGGACAGGTTTTTTTTTTTTTTTATTTGGGCTACATTGGTCTATATTGAAAAGCAGCCCGATAATAAAACACTTATTAATGCCTCTCTCTGTGGCCACGGCGCGGAGGCCTTTGACCCTGGGGGCCCCAGATTCGCAGTAAGGGACCCCCTGGGGCCAGTGAACAAATAACCGGGCAGAAAAACCCCAAAAACCCTGTAGAAATTTTTCACTGCCTGACTCAAATCCTAAGTGTAGGGTGCTGTCAGACTTAGCGCCTCTAACACCATCTGAGCCGAGTGGGTGGATTTGGAGGACACCACCTTCCAAACGTCGCACGGGTCTGAAAATTTTGTATGTCGTTCGGGGGCCCCAGACGAGCGGATGGATCGGTCCCCGTAGGGCAATTACTTTTCGAATGGCGGGCAGGTCAAAGGTCGTTTTTTGCCCAATCTCTTTGGCCGCCATTTCCACAAAAATAGACCAAACTGCTTGAAACTGGTCATGTAGCATCCCGTTAAGGCCTAGATCATGCTCCCAAAGTCCCGTGTACGTAGACCCTTCGGGAGGCTAAGTAGCTCTACGAAGGAGCTGCCGCAACGGGACGAAATTTTTCATGTACAGACAAGCCCGGCATGCAACATAGTCAAATTTCAGACCGCCAGACCAAAGCTCGGGTAATTTATTCAAAAAAAGCAAAAGGCAAGGCCTCGGGTGAAGTACGGCTGACCTCTGAGCTTTCCCCATGGAGTAGAGGTCTGAAAATACAATACATAGTTAATATCAATGCCTCAGTCTTGCCACCGGGCAGACTCCAGCCACAGCAGGAGTCTGGGGGAGGCCGAGGAGGAGGACGAGCAGCCCGGGCCACAGCCTCAGCCTGGGCCACAGCCTCAGCCCACACTCCAGCCACAGCAGGAGGAGGAGGACGATCAGCCCCACCCCGAGCCCACACTCCAGCAACAGCAGGAGGAGGAGGAGGAGGAGGAGGAGGAGGAGGAGGAGCAGCCTCGGCCACAGCCTCGCAGCCGGCCTCCCCCCAGACTCCAGCCACAGCAGGAGGAGTCCGAGGAGGAGGACGAGCAGCCTCGGCCAAAGCCTTAGCCTCGCAGCCGGCCTCCCCCCAGACTCCAGCCACAGCAGGAGTCTGGGGGAGGCCGAGGAGGAGGACGAGCAGCCCGGGCCACAGCCTCAGCCTGGGCCCCACCCCGAGCCCACACTCCAGCAACAGCAGGAGGAGGAGGAGGAGCAGCCCCACCCTGAGCCCACACTCCAGCAACAGCAGGAGGAGGAGGAGGAGCAGCCCCACCCTGAGCCCACACTCCAGCAACAGCAGGAGCAGGAGGAGGAGGAGGAGATGGAGGAGGAGATGACTACTCCATCAAAGCCCTTCAAAAGAAGGCTGCCATTCACGACCAAATCAGAGGTGTGAACATACTGATATTATTATTATTATTATTTTAATTATAATTATTATTGCTTTTGGGCCAAAGATCGTCACTGGATCAGGTCTCCTCATTGTTTTTCTCTTTACCCAGGAGCGTGGAGTGTCAGCCCAAAAGAGGCAGAAGAGGTCTGCCTCACTTGGGGCCAAAAAAAGCCAGGATCGTGTGAGTGAGATGGATTAGTTCATCCATGATTTTATCTATAATACCGAGTTTAGAACCAATTAAGATAGATGATCATGTAGTAAGGTTGTTAATGGTGTTTTGTTTTGTCCTTCTAGGAGCAGCTGTCATCCAAGGAGAGGAGTACCGTGCCTTGGCCCCCTACTTTAAGGGGAAATCTAGGGGGTCCAAGCTGCGGACCATTACACTCGGAACCTCCATTGGTAAGAAAGAACACATAGTATATTTGCAGGTGTGTGGAGTGTTTTCAAGCTACATTAATCATCTTGTCTTCCATCTTTACAGACACATACATGGAGGACTACGAGGCCTTTATTTTTTGCCCCGAAGGAACCTCTAAAATGCAGGAGAACGCCATTTCCAAGACCAGCCGAGCCAAAGTATTTCTAAAGTACCTCATGCTTGGCTGGTCGTCCATACAATACTGGACACGGGAATTTCTCTACAACATCCCCCTGCTGAAGTCGTAAGTACCGTTTTTTGAAAGAATGAACCTTACTGCCTTCTATCTGCGTGCTCTACAATTGTAATTTGTTCTTTACACAGTTACCCTGCAGTCCTGAGTTGGCCTGGGCCCCACCACGGTTATTCTGTACGTGGGCCAGGCCATCTCCTTTATGGAGTTCCTTCGGTCGACCCCGCCTAAATATATGAGGCTGAAGCGGGGGGAGACCAAAACTGTGGTGAGGGAACTACGCAAGCTGAGCAGGGACCTGAGCCGTACGGTCCTTGGGCACCAGGCCCTCACAAAACAAAAAAAGGGCCTCAGCCTGGTGCCCAGGGAGGACCTCGCCAGGTGCCAGGTCCTTGCCAAGGCCAAAATCCCGTCACTCCTCGGTGAGTCCATAATGCCTCTCCCTGCCTTTTGCTGGCGGTGCCACAGAATCTACAAATCTTATTGTTATCTTTACTCTCGTTACAGAGGACATTGAGAAGGCGCCGGCAAGGGACCCGAAGACCAGGTACAGGTTCTTCGGGTACCTGGCGGCGTACCTCACTTCAATTCATGGCCACCGGACAGGTGTCTTGACACGCATGAGAGTGAAAGAAGTGAAAGAGGCGATTGGGGATGACAACACCGGGTACCTCATAAATGTAAGTACCATTGAAATCTCTTTGTGCATTTTCCTCCGTTAAAAATAACTAATACGTAGATCTCTTTTTAGGTAGGTGATCTTTTACAGATATTTTAAACGTTTGTCAAACTGTTGTCTTCAATGGTTTATACCACTTATTGGCCCCTCTGCTTTTTGTCATACTTTGTCCCCTGCAGGTAATGGAGCACAAGACGGTACGTAAATTTGGAACTGCGCAGATCTACCTGGAGGCAGACGAGTTTCGATGGTTTAAGACCTGGCTCCGCCTGCGCTCCAGGTGCGTACCCACAAACGGGTACTTTTTCACTTCCTTTGGCCGTGGGGAGGCCAAGGACCTGATCCGGTACTTCCGCGGGGCCTGGACGGAGATGGGCCTCTCGGGTGCGCCGTCCATTATGGACATTAGGACTGCGGTCACAACCTATGTGAGTATGAAAAACCCGAAACACAATGAATTCAATTTATGTGGTTATTTTACTGACGCAAATCTCATTTTCTGTTCCGTAGAACTTCGAGAGGAACGATGGAGGTGGTCAGAACCTCTCCTCCTTCATGTGCCATGACATCGGCACGCAGGAGAGGTTCTAGGCCCTCCACAAGAACCTAAGCCGGGCGAAAAAAATGAGGGACCTTTTTGTTTGCCTGGCTGTGACAGAGGACCACCCTCCTACCACCTCTGCCACCCTCAAAGATGTCCATGATCCAGCGACCGCATCTGCTCCTGAGGCTGCCCCGAGTCCACCAGCCCCATCTGCTCCATCCGCTAGCCACGGGTCACCTGGTCCTTCTGCCCCAGTTCCTCCCATGCAAGTAAGTTAAAAACAGGTGATTTCTATAACACCCTAATACACATTCACTGACCTAACTGTGTTGTTTTGTTCTTCATTCTGAAGAAAACCCCCACCAAGAGGACAGTTGTAGAGATGGCGAGGGTCATCAAAAAAAAGGTGGGCTACTCGCCCAAATTTAAAAACAAGGCAGTAATTAAACTGACCAGAATTTAATTTTGATTTGTCAGTTTATTGTTCTGTTTTTTTTTTTTTTCAAGTTGACTGTATTTTGGTTCATGTTGTTCATTGTTACAGTGTTCATGCGTGTAAATAAAATAGTTTAAAGTATTTCCATGGTGTATGCAAATCATTTCATAACCACTTATAATATTGATTTAATATTTAATTTCAAGTTTAAGAAAGAAAAACACTTACAAATAACATTTTGCCACAATTTAAGGTATCAAATAATAATAATGTTAACAATAATAGGTGAATGGATCATATTTGTATCATTTTTTGAGTTATTCTACAGTAACTATGATGTAGTCATTCACATTAACAACAAAACATGAGTACCTACAGTAATTCCATACATCATGTGTTCATTCATAGTTTCGATTCCCTTAATTGGGAAGCTAAAATGTAGTAATGAAAATAAAGAAAACACATTCAATAATGCGGCGTGTCAAAAACCTTGGTAATAAATTTGTGACTCAAATAAATTGATTAAAATGTATATGTGTGACGTATTTTTCATTCACTCACCTTGGCCTCTGACAGGGCGTTCTGCAGGCGACGGACCTCTGACGTTAAGTAGTGGATCCTGTCCCTGCAGGCGGCGTTCCTGCAGACCTCCTCCTTGGCCGCTGGCTCCTCATCAAGGTCCAGGGTGCTCACCATCGGCGGCTGAGGGTTGGTGGCCCGCATCTCCTTGAGGAGGTTGATACCCACCCTCCTCTTAAGAGCGAGCCGTTCCTCCTTGAGCCTCCTCTGTGTGAGGTCCTTGTGCCCCATCAGGTGCTTCTCTACATTCAATATATAGGGCAAGCAGCCTTGGATGGGGCAGGGTCCAGGCGGGACCACAATCCGGCCTGTTGCGTATTTGTTGAGGAGGTCCCTCTCATGCGAATTGTCAACACGGTGGTACTCCTTAAGGTGTTTGCTGACCAGCTGTAGGTTTTTTTGGCACAGCGGGCACGTGCTGATGCTCTTTGGTTTAGTCATCTTTAAAAGTAAAGATAGAAAAAGTTGGTTCAAACATGGCAATTTAAAGACAGTAGGCAAATTCCATCTAAATTTCAACAGTTGGGAATAAACCTAGAAAGAAGGAAAGTTCTAAACATTTTTGAATAATAAAATCTATTCGAAAATGTATTATTCACACAGTGTGGCTGTAGCTGGCAACAATTACCAATAAATAATCGTTATTAGGAGTAAAATTATGTGACAAAAAATAATGTATCAAAATGAATGACCCTGTAATAAACAGAAAATATTCAAATAACCACTTATCAGTTTTCTATGTCAAGTAAAAAAAAAAAATTAATTATTTATTAATTAATTATTCATTTATATAAATATATATATATATATAATTAAAAAAGAATACTAAAAAAAGATTCTTTCAAAAGTTATTTAGCTTTTTTTAAAGTTTGGTCAGTATTAAGTTTCACTGATCTGAGGTCAGTTTTCTGTGTTAAATAACTGGTCAGGATAGCATTTAAGCTAACCACATGGCTCACTAATTGATTAATTTTCTGCTTCAATCCATGTCCATCCAACACTTAATAATAATAATAATAATAATAATAAATTTTATTTGGAAGCGCCTTTCAGGTCACTCAAGGACACTGTACAATAAAACAAAGTAAAAATGAACAGAATAAAACAACAACAATATATAAAAAGAAATACAGAAAATAAAAACACATGGGAAGCTATTTACGAGGAGTATGTGGTCTTGAAGAGGTGAGTTTTGAGTCTGGATTTGAACAGGGGAAGAGTGTCGGTGTTACGGATGTCAGGTGGGAGTGAATTCCAGAGTTGCGGAGCAGAGCGGCTGAAGGCTCTCCTCCCCATGGTGCTGAGACGGAAAGAAGGGACAGTGAGATGGATGGAAGAGGAAGACCTGAGTAAGCGGGAGGAGGTGGCAACATGGAGGAGGTCGGATAGATATAGGGGGGCGAGGTTGTGAATAGCTTTAAATGTGTGCAGGAGGATTTTAAATTCAATGCGGGATGTGACGGGGAGCCAGTGCAGCTGTTGCAGGATGGGGGTGATGTGGTGAAAGGAGGGGGTTTTGGTGATGATGCGAGCAGCTGAGTTCTGAACCATCTGAAGCTTATGGAGGTATTTCTGAGGGAGGCCAAAGAGGAGGGAGTTGCAGTAGTCAAGTCGAGAGGTGACAAGACTATGAACTAAGATAGAAGCAGTATGGGGGGTGAGGGAGGGGCGGAGACGAGAAATATTACGTAAATGGAAGTATGCAGAACGAGTGACGCTATTGATGTGAGCTTGAAAGGATAATGAGCTATCGAGGATGACACCCAGACTCTTAACCTGCGGAGAGGGGGAGACCGGGGAGTTATCGACGGTGAGGGCAAAACTGTCAGTTTTGGCTAGGGTGGATTTGGAACCAACAAGAAGAATTTCTGTTTTATTGCTATTAAGTTTAAGGAAGTTAGAAGTGAACCAGGATTTTATTTCTGATAAACAGGTGGTGAGGGAGGGAGGAGGGAGTGAGGAGTTGGGTTTACCAGAAAGGTAGAGCTGGGTGTCATCCGCGAAGCAGTGAAAAAGGATGTTATATTTACGGAAAATATTGCCAAGGGGGAGGAGGTAGATGATGAAGAGAAGAGGCCCCAGGACTGAGCCCTGGGGCACACCTGATGAGACAGAGGAAGGTTGGGATCTGAATGACTTGAGTTTGATAAACTGAGTGCGGCCGAGAAGATAAGAGTGAAACCAGTCTAGCGGGATGTGGGAAATTCCGATGGATGACAGTCTATTGAGAAGAATGGTATGGGAGATTGTGTCAAAAGCAGCGCTCAGATCGAGGAGGATGAGTATAGTGAGAAGACCAGAATCAGCAGCCATGAGGAGGTCATTAGTGATTTTAATGAGGGCAGTTTCTGTACTGTGGCGGGGACGGAAACCAGACTGGAACTGTTCATAGAGTGAGTTATGGGTCAGATGATCGTGAAGTTGAGTGGCAACAGTTTTCTCTAGAATTTTGGAAATGAAGGGGAGGTTGGAGATAGGACGAAGGTTATTGTAGTTATTAGGATCAAGACCAGGTTTTTTTAGAATTGGAGTGACAGCAGCAGTTTTAAAGAGAGTGGGAACAGTTCCAGTGGTGAGGGAGGAGTGGATAATGGCGGAGATGAGGGGAAGCAGAGAAGGGAGGCAGGATTTTACCAGGACCGAGGGAAGGGGATCAAGTGGACAGGTGGAGGGTTTGGATTTAGAAATGATTTCTGAGATTGCTGAAACATCGGGGAGATGGAAACTGGAAAGGGACTCGCTGGGGCTGAAACAATCATAAAAGGGGACAGGGGAGCAATCAGGGCAATCAGGGCAAATTTTTTTAATTTTGTCATTGAAAAACAACATTAGAGAATCACAGGTAGTGGATGAATGCATGTGAGAGGGGAGAAAGTCAGGGGGTTGAATAATTTTGTTGACCAGAGAGAACAGTGACTTAGAGTTTCCCTCATTGGAGCAGATTAAATCAGAGTAGTAGGTGGATTTTGATTGAGCAATTGAGTCCTTGTAAAACTGTAATTGGGTGTTGTACATTTCTTTGTGAATATGAAGACCAGTTTTCCTGCCCTATAAGGCATCATGGTTCATTGTAGCATATTTCCATACCTTATTTCTATAATATTACTGTGATATTACTACCATATAAACAATTATCAACAATATTCAACAAAATACATACTGAGAAATAAAACCCATTCCCCATTGGTTGAAAATAAAGATTTCACTTATAACTAATCTATTATGCACACCAAAATCAACCCATCTTGTCTCTCTCTCCACTCTCACTCTACAAAGAGAAAAGGTGCAGATTGTTTCAGCCCACACCTGCTTTGCTCCTCCCTTTTTGGAGTGGGGGATGGGATTCATGTGTCTTTTGATGCCACTGTTCGAAAAGTACTGGCCCGAAATGGACCAAATCAACACTCCTCGCTCAGCTTGTGCCCCCGAAACACATACTAAAATTTCAGACTTCTACGACCTTCGGAATGACAATTACACACTAAGTTCGGAAGGCGTAAAAAAAAGCTGAAAGGGCTGAACATTCAGTTTTTGAGTCCGGGGGGTTGGGGGGGTAAATGTTACCGTTTATGGGGGGGGGTTTGCTGGTTCTTTGTTCACTGGCTCCGGGGGGTCCTCTGCTACAAATCTGGGGCCCCTAGCTGTGGCCAAAGAGACAGGCGATATTTTGTATTTTAAATTTGGGCTACAAAAAAAGTGACCCGAATTTAAACCTTGGCCTTCCTCCCCCCATAACCCATCAAGGCTTTGAGCCAGGGGTCTGAAATTTGAGAGCACGCATCAGGGCACAGGCCACAGTCATGCCGCCAGGTTTCAGACCCGTGGCACCTTGGGAAAGGTCAAAGGTCAGCCCTTTTGCACCTGACTAGGCTCCCAGACCTTCCAGGCCCTTTTTCTCTATAACTCAGCAACGCTTTGACCCAAGGATCTGAAATCTGAGATTCTGCATCAGGGCATGGGCCTGACCCTGGCCACCAAGTTTCAGAGCCGTGCTACCTCTAGAAAGCTCAAAGGTCAAAGGTAAGGGGGCCCGGTCAAGACGAGTACCTTTTCCTGAATGTTTCGGCCATGGTTTGACCTGCCGGCACCCTACGTCGATGCGAATTTCTTTCGTCCCGTTGCCGTAGGTCCCCCATGGAGCTACTTTGCCTCCTGAAGGGTCTGCAGACATGGGACTTTGGGAGCATGATCTAGGCCTTGATGGGAATCTACATGACCAGTTTCACGCAGTTTGGTCCATTTTTGTGGCAACGTCAGTAAAGAACACTGGCCGAAAAATGACAGTTCAACCCCCCGCCGTTTGAAAAGTACAGGCCCAACCAGGACCAAACTGACCTTTTTCTGTCCATCTGGGGCCCCCGACCACATACTAAAAGTTCAGACCCGTGCGACCTCGGGAAAGACACGAGCTCCACATCCACCCACTCAGGTAGAATGGGGTTAGAGGCGCCAAGCCCAACAGTACCCGATGTTCAGGATTTGACTGCGGGGTGAAAAAATTCTACAGGGTTTTGGGGGCTTTCCGCCCGGCTAATTGTTCACTGGGCCCCTGGGGTCGCCTGCTCCGAATCTGGGGCGCCCAGGGTCAAAGGTCTCTGCGCATCGGCCAAAGAGACAGGCATCGTTTTGTGTGTTCCGTTTGGGTTTCCAGCAGAGTGACCCTAATTGAAGCAGTCCTTCAGGCCTTCCATGCCCCTTTTTTGGGATAATTCACCAACGGTCGGAGCCAGGGATCTGAAATCTGAGATTCTACATCAGGGCATGGCTCTGACCCTTTCCACCAAGTGTCAGACCCCTACTCCAGGGGGAAAGCTCCAAGGTCAGCTCTCCGGTACGCGACTAGGCCTCAAGGCCTTCCAGGGCCCTTTTTCTCTATAATTCACCAACGCTTTGAGCTAGGTATGCGAAATTTGAGATCACGCATCAGGGCATGGGCCTCATTATTGCCACCAAGTCTCAGACCTCTACTCCATGAGGAAAGGTCAGAGGGCAGACCCCCTGGATAAGACTAGGCCTTACAAGCCCCTTTTTCTCTATAATTCAGCAACGCTTTGACCCGGGGATCTGAAATCTGAGATTCTGCATCAAGGCATGGGCCTGACCCTGGCCACTAAGGCCGTTTTCACATGTGTGGCCGTACCAGAAAACGGCCAGAGAAAATGCTAATTTTTTCTGTTCACATGGCACGGATCTCTGACCGTATTTGAATCCAGTGTTTTACTACAAATAAACAGCAGGTGGCGGTATAAAAATAAGTCTGTAGTTCTCCAACAAACAAGGGAGTGAGAAGTACCAACGTCATAAAACAAGCGACAGGCTAGAATGTAAACAAACTGGTCAGCTGCTACCTGAATCCATCTACAGGGTGAGTGTTGTAGTAAACCCGCCGTTTTGTAATCTTCTGTGTTGCTGTGGGATGCTTGAATCGCGTTGTTTTGGTATTTGTATGGTCGCGAGGTGATTCTGTAATTTCGGCCAGCGGTGTCGTCATTTCCGCGTGGAGCGCGTCTATTGTCTTGAGTGCGGCCAGAGTACGGGTTGTGTTCACATGATACGTGGCCGCCCGTACCTGGACTCGGATACTACCTCCAAGGCAGGTCTCTCTGGCCGTATCCTGGCACGGTACAGTCTGTGTTCACATGGTACGAAATAAGTGGATTTTGACCAAATACCGTACCCGAGTACGGACTCCCGTACCATGTGAAAGCGCCCTAAGTTTCAGAGCCGTGCTACCTCTAGAAAGTCACTGGCGGTCACACTTTGGGTGGGTGTTTGGGGGGTTGAAATGTAGATTTTAAGTCAGAATGGGTCACCTTCAGATTCATTTTGGGACACCCTGGGTGGGGGTGGGGAGGGCCACTGGCGGTCACTCAGCTGAAATTTCAATTCAGTTTATTTATATAGCGCCGTTTCACAACAGATGTCATCTCAAGGCACTTTACAAGAAGATTTATTACAATACAATGTTTAATTTAGAAATTAGAGAACCAATTGTAATTCTCAGCAATCCCTCACACTGAGCAAGCACGACGCGACAGTGGAAAGGAAAAACTCCCTTTTAACAGGAAGAAACCTCCGGCAGAACCAGGCTCAGCACAAGCGGTCATCTGCCGAGACCGTCTGTGGTTTGGAGAATACAGAACAGAGACACAGAAGAGACACAGAAAGAGCAACAGAACTGATGCAGAAGTTTGTTGCAGGACGTTGAGAACTTTCCGTCACTGCAATGCCATCTTAGTCAGGGTCGTCAAGCAGGGCGGGTCAGAAGCACCTACTGTAGGAAGAGACTAAGAGACAACAGGTTAGCACTTGAATTGACAGCACATCATGCAGCTGGGGAGAAGTAAGAGAGAAAGTAGGAACAGACCCTAATAATGTCCTCCAACAGCCTAAAGCAGCATAGCTACTAACATTAACCTGTCTCCTAGCTACAAGGAGACCTAGCTACTAACACTTTCTACCTGGCTTACATTAACCTATCTGTACCTAGCTACTCTACCTCTTCCTATCTCTTCCTAGCTTTTGACACGCTACCTGACTACTAACATTAACCTGTCTCCTAGCTACTAGGAGACCTAGCTACTAACACTCTCTACTTGGCTTACATTAATCTATCTCTACGTAGCTACTCTACCTCTTCATATTCCTTCCTAGGTTTTGACACTCTACCTAGCTACTAACATTAACCTATCTCTTCCTATCTACCTGTCTAACCTGTCTCTAACTGCCTATTAACATATCTGTAACTGTAAGCTTTGTCAAAGAGGAAAGTTTTATATGGAAGCACATGTGTAACATAAATAAAATTAAAATGCATTTGAAGAAATGCTTTGTCATTTTCAAAATCTAGCTGCTATTTTTGACTCATAAATAAAATTAAAAAGAAATCATCCAAACTGCTTTTTCATTTTACAATTCAACATTGCTCATTCTGTAACTTAATTAAAATGAAATAGAAAAGGACATTTAAGATTTAATTTTCAAATTGCAACCCAGGAAAACAGTAACAAAATTAAATTTGAAATGTCAAAGTTGAAAATTAAAATGCATTAGCAGAAATGCATTTTCATTTTCTAAATACAAATGCCCTTTTTGACGCATAAATAGAATTAAAAAGAAATCATCCAAACTGCTTTTTCATTTTACAATTCAACATTGCTCATTCTGTAACTTAATTAAAATGAAATAGAAAAGGACATTTAAGATTTCATTTTCAAATTACACCCTAGCGAAATAGTAACAAAATTCAATTTGAAATGTCAAAGTTGAAAAGTAAAATGCATTAGCAGAAATGCATTTTCATTTTCGAAATACAAATGCCCCTTTTGACTCATAAATAAAATTAAACAGAAATAACCCAAACTGCTTTTTCATTTTTCATGGCTGCACGGTGGCGCAGTGGTTAGCGCTGTTGCCTTGCAGCAAGAAGGTCGTGGGTTCGTATCCCGGCCCAGGGTCTTTCTGCATGGAGTTTGCATGTTCTCCCCGTGTATGCGTGGGTTCTCTCCGGGTACTCCGGCTTCCTCCCACAGTCCAAAAATATGCATGATAGGTGAATTGATCACTCTAAATTGTCCCTAGGAATGAGTGTGAATGGTTGTCTGTCTCTCTGTGTTGGCCCTGCAACAGACTGGCGTCCTGTTCAGAGTGTACCCTGCCTAACGCCTGATAATTGCTGGGATAGGCTCCAGCTGCCCCGTGACCCTGAATTGGATAAGCGGTTAAGAAGATGGATGGATGGATGG